>CAXKVW010001008.1:0-60166 GCA_964058825.1 Carex arenaria
CGATTATGATGATGTTAGCTGTAAAATCATCAATAAACAAACACAAACACACCGTAAATGCAGTCCAGATGAATTTTAAGCATAATATTTATTGTAATTATTTTATTTAGCAAGAATAAAATTATGCACATATACAATAAATAAGTTCAGAGTTTATCTTTGATACTTCTACGATAAAAAAAAAAGAAGAAGACCCAAATTGATTAAAATCATGAAATGACGCATTCAGCACACTTTAAATGCATTTATATAAGAATTCTATGCATGATATTTTTTTTCGTATCGATTTTATTTAGCACGAGTAAAATAATGAACATGTAAAACACATAAGTTGGTGTTTATTTGTAAATTTCAGTATTTTAGGATTACAAATGATGTCTAACAAACACACACACAACTTTAAATGCGTAGTAGCAGAATTTTGTGTTTTATTTAGTACGCATAAGTTTACGCAGTGTAAAAATATAAGGTAGAGTTTATCTATCAATCTTTATAACGAGTTTGATGGATTATATAAATTATTTAACTGCAACCATATCAATCAAGCGATTAGTATATGATTGATTGATTTGCAAATTACATTAAATTTAACGCACAATATATCTAAATATTAAAACTTCATTTTTATAAGTTTTGTCTCATTTCGATATTAGCTGATATAACTATAAAATATAATTGTTATTGATGTAATTTATTTGATTATTGCTCATGCTATAATAAAAATGACTATTCGTAATAAATATTTAAGCCCCAGGAAAAAAACATAATTTTTATTTTTGAGCAGATAATTAATAATAGATGTGGATTTTTTTAAGGGATAGATAGTCCTATTTAGGGGTGTAAACGATACGGATTATCAAATCTGAATTCGCTCTGTATCCGGTTATAATTTGGAGTGGATAATTTCTGGATACAGATCCAGGTAATTCCGCATCTGCTAAAAAGGAGCTAGATATCCAATATGATATATCAGGTTACCTAGAATTTGTTATCGCTAGTCCGCTACTGATATCCACTCTTCTTTATTTGCGTTTTCTGTAAACGATAGCCAAACATCTTTTGTTTTGAGTAAAGTTGGAGGTCAAGCCACTCAACTATTTAATAACAATGATTTTTTCTATTTGAATTTCAAACTCATGACCTCTCACATAGAGACCATGTACCTTTGCCACTAGATCAAATGCTAGTTTTTGATACCCAGACATCTTATATTTTGTTGGTTTAGTTAGTGTAAATGTTTTGCGACTAAACTTAAATCTCCGGATTTCAGGCTTATTCAAAGTGGGGTTTTCCTTCCTCTGCTGGTGTCCCTTCGATCCGACAGATGGACTTTTCATCCAAAGTGGATATCAATGCATTAGTTTTATATTTTTATAAATTATTCATTCATTTTCATATTCGAATTTTTTTTTTAATTAGTATTTTTATTTTAAACTTAATGTAACTCAATTATCTGACAATTATTCATTTTATATCCGTATTCGAATGTATATTCATGAATTATCCACTCCATATCCGTATCTATTTGAGGTGAATATAATTTTATATTTTGACATATGTTGTATTCGTATCTGCACACTGAAACGTAGATATGGATTTAGTATTAGCATTATCCGCTCCGTATTCGCTCCGTTTTCACCCCTACTCCTATTGGATTATTAAATGAAAATTGTTATGTCCTTATTATTTATTAATTGCTTTATACATTGTTTGTGGTTATTAGATCTGAGTAGGAAAATATAATCATTTTCGCCTTCCTGTTATTCCTGTTAGTTTCCAAATTTCACTTGAAGCTGGTGTTGTCCATCCTTTGATTATGATTTGTGATTAATTCAAGTTGGACTACTTTTTTCATTTCAAACTGAACAATAAACTAGTTTTCCAATTTACAATTTTTTTTTCTGAAAATGTGCTATCTATGAATATGAAAACCAAAATAATTTACCTTAGCAGCTTTTGCCAAGTTCTAAAAAAAAAAAAAAAATTAAAATAATTTATATTTAGCAATTAATATCTATCAATTGAAAAAATAGTATTCGTTCCACAGCACCGGTACAATTATTTTTATTTTTAGAAATTACAAAATTAATTTGTCAAAAATGGATGAGTGCAAACAAATAGTTTAGTTTTATTGGAAATAGGTTGTTTGATCCTACAAATTTTCACAATTTATCACACCAATAGTCACACAATTTATCATACTAATGGCCACGCAATCTTCACAATTTATCATACCAATAGTCATACAGTGTGGAAAATCACTGTAATTGCACCATTGGTAGAGTTCCATTGACTCTTTCTCACAGTCATGAAGACATGCTGCACTTATTAAAACTATTATGACCGAATTATTGATTCAGTCCAAGTAGATACATAATGTAAATAAACTATTGGTTCGGTTTTATCTACGGGATAAAAAAAATCTAACTTGTTTTCGTTAAGGCAATGCTGTGACAAAATATAAATTTCTTATTTAACTATTTAGAATAATTAGTATAATCCTAGTAGCTCTTTATTCTTAAGTTTTGAAGTTACAATTTCTCTCCTGTTTTACTTTTCTTCAAAATAGATTATATTTTATTTTTTTATATTATTCCGTAATGAACGCTACATAAACCATGGAAAACGAAGAATTTTTTTTTATAAACCATAAATAGACAAATCAATTTTAAGGAACAAAAATGATCGCTTTGGAAATTTAGAAAAACTATAAAAACTGAGAAGGAATTTCGGTCTGGAGCATTTTTTTTTTTTTACCACATACCAAGAATGAATTTGGGTCTCCAGTTTTTTTTTCATTTTTTTTCAAAACGGTTTCATTTTGATCCTATGGCCATTGTGTAGCATCCACAGACCGAATTTCTATTTCGGTTTCTGCATGGACCAAAATAGAAATTCAATCTTGGGTATTTTTTTTGTTTTGAGTGATTGGTTATAAAAAAAACTCAATCAGCAGTTTCTTCTTCATCTGTCATCTGTCGCTGCAGCCACTATATTTGTACATTTCTCCTGCTGAAAAAAAACTCCAAATTTCGAGTGTTCTGTTTTCTACATATCGCCCCTGTATTGTGTTTTTTGCTTTCGTCTGAAGGTTGTAGTTAGTTTTTTTTTTTTTCCAATTACGATCATTTTTTAGGTTGTAAAATTAAAAATAATATTTAGGTTATTTGCGTAATTTTTTTTCCAATTACGCAGAATTTTAGACGCACCGACCTGCACGTTTTCTGTTTCTGACTCAATTAGTCTTGATGAGCTAAGAAAATATATATATGTTGGTATTCGTTTACTCTCTAGTAAACTAACAAACTAATAAATTATACAATTACTGAAATTAAACTAAAATACCTAAATTGCACTAAAAAAATAGTTAAATCATTCTATAATTTATTTATGCTACATGCAAAAAGCTAAATTACTAAATCATTCTACAATTATTAAAATTACACTAAAATACATAAATTTCACTAAAAAATACTAAATAATTCTACAATTTATTTATACTAATACCCTCAATTTCTTAATATACCATCAATTATTTATTTATACTATAAAACTCTTAATTTTACACTACAACAATTAAATTAATCTACAATTACCTATTTAAACTAAAAAAATTATAAATTTTGAATTTTTATTCATAAAAAAAATTAAACTACATACCTAATGAAATTTGTAGATCTGAAGCTTTTATTATTTTCCTTCACAAAAAAAAAACAATTATGTGTGGTTAGATTAATAAATAATGGATGATTTAGTATTGAATATATTTTTTTTGAGTAGAGTCTTACCTTGGGCACGGGTAGAAAAAATAGTGGGAGAAGGAATGGGGAGAGACCGACGGGTTTGAAAAAAAAAAATTCCACTCAAGATCGAAAATTAAATTTGGTCTCTACCCATTTTCAATCAAAACCGAGATTCCTTCTCGTTCTCTAACAATATGATGGATTTTCTGTGGCAAGATTGGAAAAAAATTGAAAATTGGCTATAGACCGAAATTTATTCTTGGTATGTGGTAAAAAAAAATGCCCTAGATCTAATTTTTTCTCAATTTTTATGATTTTTCTAAATTCCAGTGCAATCATATTAGTTTCCTAAAATTAATTTTTTTATTTATGGTTTATAAAAAAAATTCCGAAATGAATGTCTAAACAGGTCGAACATACGTACGTACACAATCGATGCAATAAACGACGCCACTGAAAATCTAGCAGACAGGTTGTGGGCTCCCTGCACAACCTGTCGGCTAATAAGGAGACACGCATTAGTGTGTGTTCCACATCCAGATTTCTGTGTTACCAATTGTGCAGCGAGCATGATGAAGTGAAAAAATAGATCGCAACACGGGAAATCACGCCGTTATTGTTATGCGTTTATATTCGTTCACACAAAACACTTAAGAATTCGCATCTATGAGATAGAGAAGAAAAAACGTGACACGCCATGATGTGATGTGACACTCATGCTGTGATTTGGTCACGTGACGTGACTAAAATAACGGCAGATGATCACGTCACGCGTAGTCACGCCGTGATCACACGTGACGTGACATAACGTAAATTAGTCACGTCAATTTTTTTTTATATTTTAATTTATATTGTTAAAAATTCAAAAAAAATAAAAAAATATGAAAAATTCTAAAAAATCATAAACGAGTAAATAATGTTGTTAAAAATTCAAATTATAAATATTCATTAAGCTAAATTAATAATCTCAATCCTGATTGTACATATTGTATCCATAATCAACCGTGACGTGACGCGACGTATAATTTTCATATAATGCAGTCACGTCATGCGACACACGAGTCACATCACGTAATTGACACATGTGACGTGACGTGCGCGTGGCGTTACGTGATGTGACTCGTCACGCCGTGACAAATTCCCTTCTCTACTCTAAGATATCTCAAACTTTGCGTGACTTTTTGGAATATTTCAATCGTTCAAATACATTATGCACGAATCTCAAAGCTCAAATAATACTGGCCCCCTACGGTTCTCCGAATAGGCACCGGACACGTCGGTCACGCAAAAATTGAGATATCTCAGAGGATACGCACCCTTCACTTAATCGGGGTCCGGATAAGTAACCTAATTTTTGGGTTTTGAATTGAGACCGCCCGATACGAATTTGTCATTCAGAATTGTCTCGTAATTCAAATTCGTTCTCGAAATGTGCGCGCATTAGATTCAGATAAATTATCTCGGATTCGAATTAGACGGTCTCGATTTAAAACCCAAAAATTGAGTTATTTCACTGGATCTAAATTCCCTTAATCGGGCGGTTTCCTTGAATATATTCTTATATTAATGTTATCTACCGATCAACAGAAACTACTTGTAATAGATTTTATTTATTTTCTGTGATTAAAAAAATAATTAAAAATAATAATTAAAAATAATAGATTGAAGCAATCGAGACTGCGAATCTCTCTTATTTTAATTCTATAAAGTGTTCGGAAAGTGCTCTGAGGTTCGCACGTCTGAAAATAATCGTGTCGTATTTTATAACCAGGTGCTTTGAGTTGCGGCTACGCCACAACCGTTATGTTGTTGTCGTGCATGAATGTCAGATTGTTGTTGCTGGTATTGTTAATGTAGGAGCACAGATGTGATGATTAGAAGTAGTGGCTGGATTTGCGACTAGCCGCTATTGAGCATAAAATTGTAGGAGAAAATTTGTAAATTTTTGCAGTAATGACACAGATTTGAATTATATTTTGACAGTAATAACATCAATTATCTTTACTAAACAATAATTTTTTTCTAAGAAATAAAGAGAAAACAACTAATTTATTAGTCAGAATTATGAATTAACAGTGACACGTTATAAAGTTCCCTGCTCAGGAATCCTTTTAGAACTAACTCTACAAGCACTGAAGGGTTCAACTAATAAATGATGTGCAATACATGTGTATTTCTTCATATCTTGACGTTGATGATCTGACCATAAAGCATTGTCACCATTTTCAAAATCTGGTACCTGTACCCGTATGTTTGACTCTGCATTGGTGTCAAAGTATAGATTTTAAATTTGGCACATCAGAAAGAATCATAAAACTTCAGGTGCTACTGTACTATGAAGCAATATAAAATGAACCTTTTTTTTTTCAAAACTCCAATAGTGGCCTGCATTGCTTTGTCAGTACAGTATCAACATATATATGCCACTTTACATGATAGTAGCAGTACAGTAAGATAAATATATAATAATACCAAGATGCAGAAATAAGGTCTCTCTTAGATGAGCTGACATCGCACTGAGCAGTTGTATTCTTTCCACAGTATCGAAAAGCCTATATATTTCTGTGGAGATCCTATATTACATCAAAAGTTTCATAAGAGAAAATAATAGAAGGATTGAAAGATCTTTTTTATACAACTAAACTGAGCAGTGGTTGAATGTGGAATTACAGGAATGCCTATGATTTTACTGGGCGTCTGTCATTGATGACCCTGCTGCTGCCTTTTTTTTTTAAAGCCGTCATAGGTCAAATAACATTTAAAAGGGATCCAAAACTTATAAATTTAGAAGTGACACAGCTATTATAAATTTAGATGTAGCAATGTTTAAAATAGGGAAGGTGCCCAGTGGTTGAAAATTTACTGTGAGAATTATTCATATTGAAGGTATGAATAAAAAAAATTCACCACAGGAAAATAGAGAGTAATATTTTATATATACCCCTCGAATTACCATAATTTATTCATGAAGGTATGTATGCAGAATGTGATAATGTTTCGCCATGAAATTGGATCTGTTGAAGGAAATATGTAGATACTAATTTAGATCTGGTATTGTTTGAAATTGGACAATTTTTTTTCTTCATTTTTACCCACAAACTAAAAAAGTCAGAACTCATCTCAGTCTCAGATTGCAGACCGCAATGGCCTGATGTAGCTTAGGCAAGTACAATTGCATCCAGTTGCTTATTTTTACCCCTTGAAGTCCAGCAGCATGAAAAGCAGTTCTCCAAGTCCGTCAACATTTTCAGTAATAATTAAAAATTCAACGTTACCTCAAACAATGACAACTCCAATATGACAGAAGATGATAAACGTCAGTGGAATCAACAGTGGAAGCTCCCATTGAACCCTTTTCTAACCGAGATGAAAAATACTTTCTCAGAACCTATGTAGTTAACGTGAGGTTTTTTGTTAGTATAGTATAAATAGGAGTTGCCAGAACCTATGTAGTTACCCGTAAGGTTTTTTGTAAGTCAGGTAGAAATAGGAGTACAGACAAGACATAGTTGCTGGTTGCTGAATGGAGAACTTACTATTTATTGCTCTTGCAACTAAATCTATGATAGTATTAATAGGTCAATTACCATTATATGTACATATTGAGCACATTGAACTGTTAGTGACACACCTTAATCTTTTCCAGTTTTACCCCTGGAATTGATGGACAACTCTAGATAGAATCTCATCCTACAAGAAAAATAAAGAGATTATTACAAAAAATGAAAATAGAATTGAACATAGTAGGAGAAATTTAAATTGTTTTTGATGGTAACTACCCACTGTTCAGCTAAAAATATTTGTAAATTCACTTTTGTTACTTTTCAAGTTATGTAGGCCTGTAGGGCATGCATATAATTAATTATTTTTGAAATTAAGTTTTAGATTAATATATTTTTGGATTGTATAGTATGCAAACTTTCTTGCTGCTACTCAATAATCCAATGGAAATGAAAAGCAAAAAAAAAAGAGTAAATGAAAGATTATTATAATCAATAAGGAAAAAATCTTTCTTGAGGAAACCTGCTGCGGAGATCTTCACTTGAAAAACTAAAAGTTAGGGCCCAATGATCAGAATGAGTAAATTTTTTAATAAATGAAACACACTAATTGGAGTTGAAAAGTGAAAACTTATTTCATAGATGATCATTGATTCAAACCTGCTGAGAGATGATTGTCAGCTATTATCCAAACTTTTGGAGGTCTTCTTACATCTGCAGCATGTCATCCTAGGACAAGAGTAGGAGCATCCTCAGTGTACAAAATAAATATTGAGAATTAATAGTTTAAACTACTGATTTGAAGTCCAACTTCAGCACATGGAAGAGACATTATTGTGCTTGAGATAATAGAGCATTTGTCAGTATGTTCCAAATCCATGAAATACAAATTGAGGATCATTGAGATTTTGTATTTGAGAGTGTCGGAGTTTATTTAGAACAAATAAATTAAGAAGATTGAAAATAGTTTCGTTTAACTTACAATATGTGTGGTCACTGTAGCTGGGCAGTTTCAGTATGGTTAGATATATCTGTAAGGGTAACTTCATTGTACCTGATTCTGATTGGCAGTTAAGTTTGGAAATATCTACTCCTGATCCTTAAGTCTTTGTTGCCATACTTCGTCAAATGGGAAGGAGTGGAATAGTTAAGTACGGACATTAACCATCTAGCAAGGGATTCTTATTCATGTAAACAAATTATTATAGAAAGAGCATTCTAGTTTGATTGTTAATAACAGTTGCCATTGGAAGAGATACTTTCCTTCCCCGAACCATTTGTGAACTAATCTCAAAGAAATATCAATTAACCCAGCAGGGCTCAAAGAAAGAAATGGAAAGGGATTGTTTACCGAAAATTGTTCCATCCCTGAACCATTATGTACTAATCTTTCGACAATTTACCTTATTACTTAATAGGGGTGGAGAAAGGTGATCTTCGTCAGGTTCACTCTTTTTGTTCGAGATGCCCCCGAGTAGACCGATATTGTTCCTCCACTTGGAAGAGCTGCAATGTCGTGGAAATAGGGAGAGATTCGAAAATAGCACAAACGATAGACGAAATCAGAGGCGATGAGAATATAGGTGACTACCGACCTAATTGAAGAATGCTAAAATGAGTGGAGTGATTATACGGTGGTAGACTGAACTGACCGAATGGGGAAGCAAACACCGCCGAGTAAAAAGAGCGGAGGAGATTACTGAAGGAGCCAAAGAAAAGGGGAAGAGATGAATACGAAGGAGGAAGGGCACGTGTCGGGTGACTTGGGGTACGCGGCCTTTGTCTAAGAGAGGAGAGCGAGGGACAGCTGTAGGCTTTACAGAGGGAGTGAAGGAGGAAGTTCAAGGGACGGATGGACATCAAGATGCGACAGAGAGATGGAATTCGGGTTGATGACAAGAGCAAACGTCAGGGTAGAAATTGGGAGCGCTTCATCCATGATCAGACGCGTAACAACAGGGGTGACACTGTTCATCGCTGATGTCACACCCATCCAGAATTAAGGTATTTATAATTACTTCTTATTTATATTTTGAAGAGAGAGAAAATAAGGCCGACCGCTATATTTCTGAACAATTAAATATTGGATCGGCCCGTGATGGACCCCGTCCAAGCTGTGAAGCACTGGGCCTAAAGCCGACAGTTATTTTGAAAGAAATATGTGTTTTCTTTAAGGGCCCACAAAGAAAGCTATTGCAATTTGCAGGGCAGCATATGGCCCATCACATTCCAGAAAAGCATATTTTTTTTCGAGACATTCCTGAAAAATGTAAAAACTGAATTGTAAATGGTGCATATAGTGAATGATAAAAGTGTCACGCCCATTCATCAAGTTTGACAGGCGTGTCCGGTACGAGAGCAGTTTGGGTCCGATGTCGATCGGAGTCAAATTTGGGTCCAATGGGCTCCATACCGTCCAATCGGCTTTAAGATCTATGCGCACATATATTAAAGCCACACACACAGAGATCTTAAAGCGGATCGGACGGTTTTGAGTCTGATTGGCATCGGACCCAAATTGCTCTCGTCCAGTACAAGTGTCGTGTTGTACTGGTATGCCTGTATAATTAGTTATTTACAAATGTTGTCATGCATTGTAAGTCACAACATTTGTATTAGCACGACATGGCACAATATGATGAACTATTGTATTTAAAAATGGCGAAATATGCTTAGATGTGTTTTTTTTAATTTCTGTAAAACATATTTATTTTTTAATAAAAGAATTTAAAAATTGAGAAAATGTCAAAAAAAAAATATAGTGAATAACTTCATATTTTGACAAGTTTCATTATTTTTTATCGTTTTTTTCTGGCTGTCATTTTTATACATTTTTTTGGGTGGTTGTGTATCTGGACTAAATTCAAATTGTAGTTTGGTAGATATAACTTTGTTCTCATTTTTTGCCTGGGAAAAATGTTTGGAGTATAATTTTTTTGTTGTATTGTATAATTGAATAAAATTGGTGGGATGTAGCAATAAAATATAAAAAAAAAACTATGAAGTAATATCTTAAAAAATAGGAAACGTATCCAAAAAAATTGGGTCATATATGAATTTAAATGGGCTTTTGAATTTTACGTGATAAAGCGTGAAATAATATTTATGTGTGTTCTTGCTGTGTTGTGTCCATATCTTGGTCGTGCTATGTTTAAATGTATTTATTTCATCTAACATCGGACACAACACTTCTTATAACACGGCAAAAACATGTCTTAACATGACACGTCTAACACTGAATGTCGTGTTCTGCCGTGTTCTTAGCACATACATCTCATGCCGTAGTCACGGGTTAGGTATTTTTTTTTTTTATATTCAAATGTTTCTAATAAGGGCGTGTTCGGTTGCCAAGCGAGAACAGGAATGGGTTTGGGGGTTCGGATCCAATTTGCATAGCCGAGGTACTATTCCTGTGGGAAATTTTTTTTACTATGAGTGAATTTTTTTTTTTCCCACGGAAACAGTGGCAGCCGAACACGTTCTAAATCACGAAGTTAAAAACTAGATCCCATTTCCCTTTCTGGCTTCCGTTAACAGCATTACAAGGAGAACCATCTATGCCCATCCTGATTCTGTTTTACTTCCAATCAAATATGAGCATGACCATTTAGTACATTTAGATGCACTCTAGAATAACTAGAATAGTTATTGTTTAGAATAGTAGATAAGAATAGTGAAAAAATAGTGATTTTCAGAATAGTGTGAAAATAGTGCTATTCGGAATAGTAAAAAAGTTGTTTGGATTGTACATTTGGAATAGTGAATAGCTATAATTGATAAATAATAGTGTTAACAAGATGCTTATTAAAAAAAAAGATAGGCAAGTAGGGTTTCAAATGAATTGTCACGACGTAGAGATAAAATAAGTGGTATTAATTTTGTCATTTTAGGACTGTGTTGATGGTAATAAACATTTTTTTCTCTATTCACACTTTTGAATAGTAGCTATTCCAACATTTCCAAGGAATAGAGAATAGCAGTTATTCTCGCTATTCTGAATAACAAAAATATCATTTAGATGCATATTGCTATTCCGAATAGTAGCTATTCTAGCTATTCTTACACCATCCAAACATACATAGTCTAACAAATTTAATCTCAGGGAATTAAAACCCATTCAAAGAGTATATTTTTCATTACTCTTTTGGAGCAATTATCAAGTGCATTAACTAATCCAGTAACGGACAGTAACATCAATTTCTAGTTAGGATATATCGATGGATTCAATGCTCCTTTCAAAATGCCACACTGGTGCATGCCCGTTTCTTTTAAAATCGCATTCATTTTGATGCCGTTACGTTTCGATTTTTTTTTTCTTTTCTTTCTATAGAGAGGACAATTCAGAATTTCCGATAGATGTCCTTGAAATTTTATAGAAAAAAAAAAACAAGTTCGCTTCTAAATTTTCATAACCTTCGACACAAAAAATGAATCTTGAATATTGTTCTATATATATGAATTTAATCAAGTATATTACTTCACCTCAAAAAAAAAATTCAAGTATATTAAATATGAGGAGGGGTCGGATTACACCCTTTTTTGACATATTTTGACACCTACCATTTTCGAAGTCCAAATAGTCAATTCAAACCGTTCAACATGATTGATATATTAAAATATGCTTGGAGGTAAAATTTTACATTTTTTTGAATTTTTTACTATTTATTAAGATGGTTACAAAATCGTTGTTTTTGGACTATTGAAAAACAGTGATTTTGTAATCATCTTAATAGATAGTAAAAAAATTCAGAAAAATATAAAATTTGATCTCCAAGCACATTTTAATATGGTTATCATGTTGAACGGTTCGGATCGACTGTTTGGATTTTAAAATTGCAAAATTGACCTATAAAAAAAGAAATGTCAAGATGTGTCAAAAAAAAGGGGGGTAATTGGATCCCTCCTCATTAAATATTTATATTGGAGTTGGACTATAGCTATGTAACTATGTTACCCCGATACTCCACCTAGGGCTCCGTATCCGTATCGGGTGCGTATCGGATACGGATACGGCCCCGATACGTATCAGCTGGCGTATCTGAGTATGTGGCGTATCGTCAACCCTTTGAAACGGTCATGATACGGCTCCAAAATGGTCCGATACGACACTGAAACGGTCTGATACGGCACTGAAACTGTTTGATACGGCTCTGAAATGCTCGGATATGCACGATATAACAGCGTGGACATGGTCTTGTGCACCGTGCACGGACCACTGGCAAAATATTTTTGTTTTTGCGCCAACCCAGAATCGAACTGGGGTTCTCTGGTATAATAACGACAGTGCTTTACCACTACACCAATTCTCATTTTATGTTACTAAGTACTTGCGTTTATATTTAACATATACCACAGTTAGTTTTTTATATTTAATTTATATAATACAAGTGTTATATTAATAAAATAATTAAAATATTATATATGGTAGCCGTATCGTATCCAGAATTTTTGAAAATTACCGTATCGTCGTATCCATATTGTATCCGATACGATACCCGTACCCGTATCCATGCAACATAGAACTATAGTGAGTTGCGAAGTAAGAGTCTTGTTTTACTTTACACTCATATTTTCTAAATTGAATTTTTTTTTTATGAAATTCTATATTGAAATTTTGAAAAGACGATCTGAACCAAATTTTATATTTTTTGAAAATTGTTGACTAATTTTTTAGAATATTTCAAAATTATTGTTTTTCATGGTCATAATCCATTAAAAAACATCAGCTTTCTACCTATTTAAAAAAAAAAATTCAAAATATGTAAAATTTGGTCTCCAAGCACATTTCAATATAAATATAATGTTGAGCAGTTTGAATTGACTATTTGATTTTTAGAAATAAAGATATGAGTGTGAAGTAAAATAAAATTCTTACTTGGCAACTCATCATAGCCCATCTCTTTATATTGAATATAGAGGTGAGGTTATGGTGATTTGCATATTAAAGTATGGGACCGTGCAATGAATTTGTATGTTCATTTTCAAAGTCTAATCAATTAATCCGAAACACTCAATATGATATAAAGATTATGAATTAATAGTAAGACAATTCTTTAAAATGATAATTTCCCAAGTTCATTTTTATATTTGAATTGATTATTTAAACTTACTCCTAGCACGTGAAAATATATAATACACACATCACTGTAGTCTTATTCTAAAAAATATCTATGATATATGTTTGATGATTTAAATTTAATGCACATTCTCAGAAAGAGAGGATAAGCCGGGCCCCTCTTGATTCAACACTTCAAACTTTCCAGATGATCTTTTGGCATGTAATATTATATTAAAGACATGAAAAAAAAAATTGAAGTTATATTTGCTATTATAATGTGAAACTGAATATATTTAATTTTATATATTGTTCTCGTATAACTAAACAGTTTTAATCAATTTTAGTTTTTTTGGTATAATAAAAAGGTGGTGTATATATTGAAGTAAAATTCTTAAGAATTTATTG
The DNA here is from genome assembly GCA_964058825.1 of Carex arenaria. Classification (NCBI taxonomy): domain Eukaryota; kingdom Viridiplantae; phylum Streptophyta; class Magnoliopsida; order Poales; family Cyperaceae; genus Carex; species Carex arenaria. Next base: position 13,707 of record CAXKVW010001008.1, read on the forward strand.
AATTTAATTGAGGGCGTTAACATTTAAGTAGTTTAACTGTGCGACAAAGATAATTAAGATAATTTAAGCTTCGTTAATGTGCGACAAAGGAACTTTTAAAAAGGTATTTTTAATTCTGTAAAATTGGTAATATCCTGAGCTGGCGTGACAAGTTTTCTAATTAAAATAAATGTTTGTAGAGCGACCGACGTGAAAATGGGAGAGAATTTACTGCATAAAATGCCCATTTTTTTATATATATAAAATATAATTTGGGAGACAAATAAACAGTGTTCCTGAAATTCCTACAATTCAGATCCAGCTATCGAACTATTCTGAGATGTGTGCATAGAATAACCAGCTGTTCTGAGATGCTTGCACAGAAAAAGTTGAACAACTGAGATCTCGAATTTCAGCCGATTTAAATTCCAAAATTTGTTAATTCTCTTGAACTTGAATTTGCTTGGAGTATTATATATGAAAATAAGGCAAATTAATTAATAAACTTGCTTTAAATTAAAGAAGAAGAAGAATACGAGTACATAGCTTATAGCTAGCATAAAAAATAAAAAAATCTTTCTTTACGTGCACATGCACAAATTTGAAATCCACAGATTTCTTACAACTTGTAAAGTAAATAATGAAAGGGACAAAATCTCCAAAGTCTATAAGTGTTTAATTCAACGCAAAGTTATTGAAAGCCGCAAAAGAATAAAAGAAGCTTCTAAGAATGAATTAAGCCATCACAAGTCAAGTATTTAAGCTTTTGCTTTCAACGGTCAAGGGGGATGGCCATCAGAAATTTTTAATTATAAACAATATTTCAAAAATAATAGAAGCTATTAGATGGATTACGTTGATATTTCGTTTTTTATTAACTTATGAATCGCATAGTATCACATCACAGCAAATTCATATCACTGAAGGTAGAGAAGAAAAAACATGACACGCTGTGACGTGACGTGACCAAAATAGCGGCAGATGATCACGTCACGCGTAGTCACGCCATGATCACATGTGACTTGAATACACGTGACGTAACCGCACATGACATGACATAACGTGAATTAGTCACGTCAAACTTTTTTTTTTTATATTTTAATTTATATTGTTAAAAATTCTAAAAAAAATGAAAAATTCTAAAAATCAGAAACAAGTAAGTAATGTTGTTAAAAATTCAAATTATAAATATTTATTAAGCTAAATTAATAATCTCAACCCTGATTGTACATATTGTACCCATAATCAACCGTGATTGTACATATTGTACACATAATCAACCGTGATGTGACGTGACGTGATTGGTTTACGTGACGTGACGTGATGTATAATTTTCATATAATGCAGTCACGTCACGCGACACGCGAGTCACGTCACGTAATCGATACACGTGACGTGATGTCACGTGACGTTACGTGACGTGACTCGTCACGCCATGACAAATTTCCTTCTCTAACTGAAGAAACCATTTTTTTTTCTTTATTTCTTTAGGACTATTTTAAGCGCGGCCCCCATTTTTTTCTTCTCCTTCTCATGTCTGAACTTCTCAAATAGAAAAATGATGGATTTTGGTGTGGTCGGATGGTCATAAAGGAACCATAGTGACAAATCAATTATTCGGATTTGGTTCGGCGAAGTCAAAAATTCGTGATTCGGAAATAATTTGGGTATAGTTCGGAAATGATTCGGATCACAGATCTTAGTTCTGTAAGGAAGCAAAAACAAAAATAACCAAAAAATAAAATTATGAGAAAAAAATCAGGAAAATTCGTAAAATTTAGGAACAATTCATAAAATTTGCGAATTATACATGAATTGTTTGGTCAAAGTTTGGTCAACCGAATAATTTGACGTTCGGTTCAGCATCACAAAAAAACCTAATAATTCGCGAATCTTGTCACTATGAAAAGAACTAGATATATATATATATATATATATGAGGAGGGATCGGATTACACCCTTTTTTTTGACACATTTTGACACCTACCATTTTCAAAGTCCAAAGAGTCAATCTAAACCGTTCAACATGATTGACATATTAAAATATGCTTGTAGATAAAATTTTACATTTTTTTGAATTTTTTTACTATTTATTAAGATGGTTACAAAATCGTTGTTTTCGGACCATTGAAAAATAGCGATTTTGTAACCATCTTAATAGATAGTAAAAAAATTCAGAAAAATGTAAAATTTGATCTCCAAGCACATTTTAATACGGTTATCATGTTGAACGGTTCAGATCGACTGTTTGAATTTTGAAATTGTAAAATTGACCTATAAAAAAAACAGTGTCAAGATGTGTCAAAAAAAAGGGTGCAATTGGATCCCTCCTCTCTCTCTCTCTCTCTCTATATATATATATATATATATTAATTAAAGATTCCTAAAGGATAAAAAAACTACTAGTTAATTCCTTTCATGAAATCGAAATATGAATGTATTCTATTTAATATCTTATTTTATAATGATTTTTATAAATAAAAAAATTCTGAATGACCAAGATAGGAAGATAGCCATCCCCATCTCATCGTTGGCTTTAGTATTGTGGGATTGTATCTTTACGTGCTTAAATTAATATATTTAGCATATCATATTATCATACCATGTGCAGAGTGCACCTTAGCTAGATTAATTATTCTTAATTACAGTTTACACTTGATTGAGGAATAATTCAATTTTATGATTTTTATCTATCACTACAAATGAGCTTTGTTAGGTCAGTAATCATTAATACCACCATTTTATAGTTGATGTGAAAGCCACAAAGCAGCATACCAAATTGGACCAATTTGTAATCATAAGATATGGCCCAGGGGCATTTTCGCAAAAGATAAAATAAAATGAAGTCATAAAATCAAATACGAAGCAGATACAGAGCGGATAGTGGTAAAATTATTTTCATATTTTTTTCCTTTTCAGATACAGATACGAAGCGGATATTTATTAAAATAATATAAAATTAAATCGGATACAAATACAAATTGGATCAGATACAAATACGAATTGGATTAGATATTTATTAAAATATAATAAAGTTCACAACATTTATCTAATTATAATGATGAATAACATAATATTTTTAAAATATATATTAAAATATATAGTATAAATATACTATTCGGATGCGGATAATTGAAACGTAAAGCCATATCGGTATCCATATTTACACAGATATTTGAATATCGGATATCCACATCTAATTTTTTGAATATGAATCGGATATTATCCATACCATTTGCACCCCTATCTATGGCTAAAGCAACTAGATTTGCAAAATAAAATTATATTTGGTCATACTAGTTGTTAATTTTCTGGTACAAATAATTAGGTGCGACCTCAATAAAGAGAAAAAAAAGAAGTTAATTTGCATTATCTCAATTTGCGAAATCCCAAGGTTGCTTTTCGTGTGTATGTATATAAATCTCATAAGCAAACAAGGTTTAGACTTAGAAAAGCAAATAAAAGTTTCTGAAATTTGAGCATGAAGCTACCAATCATCTTGATCTACTAAATTTTTAAACAAAAAAATTAATAAGCGTCCATAAAATGTGATCCGAATCCAATATTTTATTTGCTTTAATAATTCTTTTTGTGGATCATATCTACTCTTGACAGCTACTGTCAAGTTTTCAAAAAAAAAAAAAAAACTTTTTGTGGATCGCCATTTATTGACGTGAACAATTGTCAGCGTCATGTTTCAGTATAAAATATAATCCAATTTTTTTTTTTCTTTTCATAAATATTAATGCTTTAGATAAAAAAAATGAAGGTGCGTACTTCGTGCATAAGACATCAAATGCCGATTTTTTTTTAATACTCTCAAAATTCGTTATTAAATAAATGATATCCGGCACTAGATTTATCAAAAATTGTCACTCCCGTGAATTGAATTTGTGCATCAACCAATCTGGATCAGCAAGGTGGATTGGCGCACCAACTCACAAGTTGGTGCACGAATTGATGTCGCACACCGGGTGCGCGGATTGAATTGGGGAACCTCCTGGTTTGCAGAACCATTTGGCACACCCAAATATTAAATCCAATGTAGCTAGAGAGCGATGGCACAAATTAGCTCTATCACCATACGATTAGCATTAAGATTAGTGCGCACAGAAATTGAAACATACTTGCATGGATTTTAATGTACTTAGCATGGATCTTGATGCAATCAAATGGTCTTTACACGTGCTAAATTAATCTTGGTGCCACACTCTGGTTACACGGGAAATTAATATTGGTGTGCCAAATGGCTATGCGAATCAGGAGGTTTGCCAATTCAATACGCGCATCCGGTGCACCACATCAATTCGCGCACCCACTGGTGCGCCAATCCACCTCGCGGATCCAAATTGGTTGGTGTGCAAATTCAATTCGTGAAAGTGACAATTTTTGAGAAATCTAGTGCTGGATGTCATTTATTTAATAACAAATTTTGAAGATGTTAAAACAAAAAAATCGGCATCAAATGAAACGAGGAAAGTTCCCGAAAATAACCACCAAACCAATGAGAAAAAAGAACAATTGGAAGCACGAATGCGATGACTTAGAAATTAGACGTCAAACCCTCCCCCAGAGAGCATTGTCTTCCTGGGCCCACAAAATAGTTGCATTTCACGGGTCTTCCTTACCCAATTAAGCTATCCATAACCAGGGTAGGCTCAACACAGACCGTACTATCTTATCTCTCCACTTATCTGCATCGACTTCTAATTTTCTGTTGCAAATTCGTTACAACATATGGTGTAACGAGTCACTGTTAGATGGGTCCCGACAGACAGAAGTCTCGGAACTCTCGAATCCTTAACTTATGACAGGATGTGTTGTTGAGAATCTGCATCGGAAAATCGTGGAAATAGAAAATTTGTTTCTTCCTTCGAGAGATTCGATTTCTTCAGATTCTATCGTTTACTCTGCTTAACTATCAAGGGGGAAAAGAAAATTCTGCATGACTTTTTTGAGTTGAATAAAATAGCAAGAGGAAATTTTTTTGTTAAGCACAGGATCTGCACATAGAACAAGGATTAAATTTATAATATTTCAAATCAATGTATGCGAGAAAATTAATTTGATCAGCGACTGGATTTACAAGCATTTTGACTTTGACGCGGGCCAATTTTTGTGTACTAAAACGGACATGATATTTATATTGTAGAAAACAAAAATGAAAAGTAATCATGTGTATATAATATTGCTCGAGCAAAGGCGATAAATGACAAATTGTGAATGAAGAAATTGGACGAGAAGTATTTATAATCTATTGTATTAGCAGCCTTCATCATTTAGTCAATGGCCTTTGGCCATTCAATTTTTTTTTTTAGGAAAAATAGAGATCTAGTCTGTATATTGATTGATAATTGTAGTTACAAAAATTTTGGAGTTATAAAATTGAAAATAAATACAAGTCGCTCAAACTGGCTTGAGCAAAAGTAAAAGAAAGTAAAATAAGCAAAAATAATAATAATAAACTACTAGATCTAAGAGCATCTGCATCTCTGAAACTCTTGTAGTTTCAATGCTGACTTGGCAGTTTCTAAACCAGTTTCAGAGATGTAGATGAATTTCATATTTAGCAATTTTGGTCAATAATTTCTAAATATGAAATTGTTTCAAAACTCTAACATGGCAAAATAATCATCCTGTATTCGCTCAATTTTTAATACTGTTTTAATTAAATGCTAATGTGGCAACTAAGAAACTCTAAATTTAATTTTAAGGATGTAGAGATTTAGAAATTCAGAGAGTCTAAAATTTCTAAAATTCTGTTAACAGTTATTTAGAAACTCCAAGAATTTCAGCGATACAGATGCTCTAAGGGGAATAAAGAAAAGACATAATGTAAATTTTTTTAAGTACTCAAATTTTTCCGTTGGTTCATTGTGACAATATAACAGTTGCGCCACTTCCTCTATCAGTTCTCTAGAGGTCTCCTTGGTATTTCTGAATATGTGTACAATAATGGTTAATTTTCGTTTAGAATACTGACGACTTATTTCAACAAATTTCAAATTTAAAAATAGATGTATTTACTATCATGATAGACCGTGCGCCAAATAGAATAATTTGAAATTTTTTTCTAACTAATTAAGTATAAATAAAAGTTAAATCATTATTTTTTTTGAATCGCTTCACCAATGGCCAAGTTTAATATTGTATCAAAATATGAGCTATGTTTACTATGTATATCATGATATATATATCTACTTTTATTTTATCACACTTGTTTTATTGAAATTATAATTTGAATCAATTATTCACCAACTGGTTTTCACTAAGGTTCGCTCTCTCTGCCTCTCTGAGAAAACAAGCACAAAGTTCCTTCCATCCTACACAATATGAAATTTAGGAAGGCTTCAATATAGTCTGCTGAGAATTCTCATTAAAAATACTTGAGGCTATGAGTTCTCTAATTCTTTAGATCCAATGGACAAAAAATCTCTTGATCTCCACCTCAACTTTTATTCGGATAAACAGATTTGAGGAACACAATTTTTGTTACCAAAGATGAGGACGACCCACCACTGTTAATGCTTTTTATACTCATGGCCGACACTCTCCAAGCCATGATTAATAGAATTCAGGCCAACTTGTTCTCCTTATCCTTGGTTAACAGTACTGGACTACTGGGATCCACTAGTTCAGGATCCTCTAAAGTAATTCAAGTATAGATCCGGACCGTCTGATTATAACCAGGATCAATCTGGTTCGAGGTGAGATGGATAGAGTCTCTTTAATATTTTGTGTCATAACAAATCTAACGGTTAAGATCTAATCTCAAAATTTGAGTATTTTTTTTTTAAATTTAAACTTGGTCTATTTCCGCATCTTTTAGGTTATATTCTTGAGAATTGAACTCATATATGGCTTGTCAAAATTCCGGACAACATTCGTAAATTCTCTAAAATTGGATGAGATTCCTGTGGTATCCTACCGTGTAGAATAACTCACAATCGAGCAAAATTAATTCGGTACCTATTTAAATTACGAAAAATTTGCTTTGAGATTTGTATCAGTTTAAAACAGATTTTGCAAATCTCATTCTACACGATAGGTACAGCACTAGATCTAATCTAATCTCATTTAGAAATAGGCTGCTAGGAAGACAACTTAATAGTCAGAAGTTGGCCTAATCAGGGTGATTGCATCTTGTACAACGGATTAGTATTTTCTGCGGAGCTAATCGGACGATCCAAATTTACTCTCACCCGGTGAATGCTCAGAATGATGGAGGGAACATCATTAATTTTGCTTTGAGATTTGTGCCAAAATCTTATTTGGTCCGTCTGATCAAAACAAACAGGCCAGATTAGAAGCACCGCAGGAGCTCCGCAGAGGATACCATTTCCTTGTACAACACCTTATTAGTCGTCAGCTAACCATCTTTTCACGGACTAACAGTTCACGCCTTCTATTGGGGTCTACTTGTGTCGACAGCGTACTGTCACACTTCGGATCCATCAATAAAAAGATAACTCCGCCAATTAATTAACCGATTATTGATTATTGCTATGGATGAGACTATTTCTACCGTTGGATGATGGTCGTTTTTTGGATCGTTTGGAAAGAACAAATTCGCCATTTATATTTCTGGGCGTTTCTAAAAACGTCAGTGTGAGTGTCAGAATTAATATTGTAACAAGCGTTGCAAGAATCTTGGATTGAGACTTGTAAGTTGTAACCATAAATATTTATGTACATTCTATTTTGTAAAATTTTTTTTTATTCAATAACAATTTAAAATAGAGCATACAGCATAGTCATATTTACCTTAAAAATAAAAATCCTAGTCTGCAAAAAAGATTCTTCCAATTCTCGTCTCCCAACACCTTTATATAACCTTCCCCTGTATATCCCTTTTTAACTTTCTTATTATTCCTATTTCCTACCAATCTCTATCTTTCCTTGCTCTTTCCTTTCTATTTATACCTTCTCACTATTCATTTTTTATGGCGATTTGAAAAAATGAAGCTCCTACTCCGGCTGCCCGTCAGCCTCCTACTTGTTACCTCTCTATTCGCCGCTCTCTCTTACCGCACCACCTTCTCTGGGTGCACCAGGACATCGTACACCACCACCACTCAGACATCTTCTTCCAGAGAGGTTTTTGACCAGACTCTGCTACGCCTCTCCGAATTCGACCCCAGTGAAGCAACCGCAAAGAAGGACATTGACTCGTTATTACACGGTGACCTTCCAGCAGCTGCCGGTCGCTCCGGTAGATATTACTCGATGCATCGCAACAACCTTCGATCGAATGTCAATGTGCGAATAAACCGTGCTTCGGATCGTCGCTTCGTGTCCCCAAAGGAATTGCTTCACCTCCCCGAGATTCGGCGCTCTCTCTCCAATTGGTTCAAATTTCGTCATTTCCAACCAGAAGTCATGTCACAACTCGCCAATCTGACGATGCAACGCCAGTACAAATCGTGCGCAGTGGTGGGAAATAGTGGGATTTTACTAAAATCAGATAACGGAGAATTGATCGATTCGCATGAAATTGTCATCCGATTAAACAATGCACGCATCAGCGGATACAAAGCCCACGTCGGATCGAAAACCAACATCTCCTTCATCAACAGCAACATACTGCACCTATGTGCAAGGCGCAAGGGATGCTTTTGCCACCCGTATGGAGACGATGTACCGCTGATTATGTACATATGCCAAGCGGTACACTTTCTCGATCTGACAATCTGTAACGAGTCGAACAGAGCACCGACACGGGTCACCGATGCGCGGTTTGACTTGTTATGTACAAGGCTTGTAAAGTATTATTCTTTGAAGAGATTTGTGAAAGAAACTGGTAAAAATCCAGAGGAGTGGAGTAAAAAGCACGACGAGATGATGTTTCATTATTCGTCGGGGATGCAAGCGGTAATGCTTGCGGTGGGAATTTGCGACAAGGTTAGTGTTTTCGGTTTCGGCAAGTCTACTGATGCAAAGCACCATTATCATACGAATCAAAAGGCGGAGCTTGATTTGCATGATTATGAGGCAGAGTATGAGCTTTACAGGGATTTGGCTGAGAGGCCTCAGGCAATTCCATTTCTTATGGATTCAGGATTTACGGTGCCTCCTGTTGTGTTCTATCATTGATTCGATTGGAGATGTGAATTTTTAGGAGAGCTCTTTTGGTAATCCAAGAAAAAGAAGGAAACAATTGAGCCTCCTTCAACCCACCAACCCCCTTGCAAAAGAAAGAAAAGTAAAATCTAAAATGAAAATGAAAGAAGAAAATAGGAAGTAGTTTCCCCTTTTTTTCGTTTACCACTTTTTGATAAGTCTTAGAATTCACTATAGGGTATACAGAAATTGAATTTTTGATAAATTGTTAAATATTTTGTGGCATTCTCTTACTTAATTAGGAAGGTTTATTTTAGGAAAACTTTTGTATGAATTGTAGAAAAAGTCATGAGATTCAATATTTTTTAACCTTGTTCTTTCTTCTGATAAATGGTTTTATGTAAGCCACAAGCTCAGTTTAGATAATATAATGTGGATTTTCAATTATTATTCAATGCCTAAATATGAGAATAAATAAGTAAAATGAAGAAAATTGATGCGGAAAATTCTGTTTTTAAAAAAAAAAAAAAATTAAGAGACGTGAAACGCAAATTGGGTAGGAACAACTCCATTTTATTTAATAACATTTTTTTTAAAAGGTGGGTAGGTGGTTGCCTCGTTAATTTTCTCCAATAATGCTGTACTATTTATATTCTAAAGTATTAAACTGCTTAAAAGGGCACACCAGAAATCAATGAGACAAAATGAGAAGGTGTGCTTAATTAATCTCTCGTCCAATACTTGATAGCAACTGCCATCAAATTGCCATCAAATTGGAATCATACCTAATGCTAATAGTCTAATAGACTAATACCTTCTCTCCAAAGATGGATATGGGATTCATTTAATACCATTGGATAATTGAATTACAGGGCCTTTACTCTTTGTTGTTGCATCTAAGTGGTCCCGTTGCAGTGATGAGTCTGAATAAAATTCATGTTATGCCAGCTAAGCAACATGTGAATGATGCAACATGATATCTTTTTTTTTTTTCTATAATTTAGTGCAGGTTGCATCCTTTAATTTGTTCATAAATAATTAAATCTTAATGTAAAGGGGTTAAAATTTGCATTTGAAAAGATGAACGCTAGTAATTGTTCATTTGCTATATAAACATTTTCCTTTTACAGAAGTCAGAGTATTGAAACTGTCATTAATGTTTTGATATTTTTAATCTTGAACTAATGAACTTTATTTTATGATAATTTTATGTATATGCATTATATTTTTTTTTATTAAGAAGTCTCAGTACACTCTAGTATCTTTTATATGTTATTTTTGAGAAATAGATATATAATCTTTCTTTAAAGAGACGGAATTCGTATCATTGCACTAAATCTGCGTTTCATGCATATGCATTACTCGTTAAAGAAAATATTAACAGTTTGATTTATCATCTAAATTTAAATTTAAAATATTAGGTGATATAGATGTTCTGGTGTGTAAAACAATAATTAATGGGTTTCATTATCAATTTTTTATTTAATATGATCAGAGGTACTTGGCTTCTGTTCTCCCTTAAGAGATTTGTTTCACTAAAAACTTGCTTTTCAATTTTTTTTTGTTAAGATTAGTGTCTTTAAATGCTTACTAATGATTTCATTAATGAAAATTATAATTATAACGAGTCAAATGATCAGATCTACTAATTTATTCTTATCAATTCCTTTAAACTATCATATTCATCTAATCCAACTTATTTACACTCTTAATCACTCAATTATCTTATTTTCTATCTCCCTCCACGACCGGATCCACTCGTGTTCACCATCCGTGCTCCAACGACTAGATATGTTCATTGCTGCGCTCCGATCGAGATGGTGGACTCTACGCTCTGAGCTCCAACGATATATTACACTCACTTAAGCTCCGATCAACTCCGGCCCCTCCCTTCTCTTTCATTCTTCTCTTGACTCGAGTCGGTAAAGACGAGAGAAGAAAGGGATATTGTTGTGTCCGAAGTAAAGACCTAGAAGGGTGGGAGGGGTGGAAATCTATAAATGAATATATATGATACTATGTTTCTATGTTACTATGTAATTATTCTTAATTTGTATCTGCTGACATCTTCAATTTATGATACACATCATATTCCTTTTTCTTGGATAATATTATTCAACGGTATTCAGGTACAAAAGTTTAGCTTAGTATAATTAATAGCGTCACTGACATCTTCTCTGTTTTATCAAGATAGATTAATTATCAAGAGACATCATCGAAAGCTCTAAACCAGATTAAATTTTATATATACACAGAGAGCCTTTCATTATTCCAAATATCATAATTAGATAACCCCTTTGTCTATATGCTACAGGGGTTAGCTAGCTAAAAAGCATTGCATCATGTTCTTCAACCAAATAATCTAATTACATGTATAAGGATTAATTTATTTATTAATTGAAACACTTACAAATTGCAACCTAAACTCCAGACTGAACCAGAAAATTGAATTAAAATAATTTGTGGCCTGATATTTAGTTCAAGGGCTTGATCCAGACTAATCTGTGATCAAATGCAACCCAGTGGATCCGATTTTTGAGCCCATAATGTGTTGTCGGGTCGGATCAGGGTGAGATCCAGGTACACAGCGATGTGGGACTAAAAAAATATAATTATAATTGTTAAATATAAAAATTCTGAGAACTATTTGTCATAATTTAATTGTTAGATAGATTTCGTAATGTTACTTCTTTCTTAATATCATAATAATTTTTTAAGTATGAATTAGATTGAAATGAAGAACAAAAAAAATATACATATTCTCATGTGGCTGCATTGCTCTTGATGGTCTTAATTTGGACAAATTTAAAAATTGCCGTTGTAAACAAAACGGGACAAGCAAAGGAATGTTTAAATATTATCCCGTTATTTCAAAAAACTCTTTCGCAATATTTAATTTTTGTACTGGTAAACGAAAGAAATACTGTTTTCGGATTAAAGCACTGTACCAGTAACATAAACTTTTAAATTAGGTATTGGTAGGGGTGCGCCAGGCCTATGCAGTAGTGCAGCGCATGGGCGACGCTTAAGAGCCCCAGTAGCAAGCTACTGTGGTGGGCCCTTCCCCACAAAAAATAAATTTAACTAGAAATGATATTTCAAGATTTTTTCATGTTATATTTGATCTTCTTTTTATTATTATTATTTATTATTTGTCTCTATGTTCAATCTTAATGTTCAATCTTATAATGTCTCCGTTACAATGCACGGGCAAAATACTAATATTAGTAAAGAGGGGGTCACTTGATATATATTTGCTATAATAATTTTAACATTTTTAAAAATTAAAGTTAAAATTTTGAAATTCAATTTTATAAGCATGATTTATAATATATTACTCACATATCATGTTTATAAAATATGATGAAAGTTTATGCATGCTTCATAACAATTCTTAATGAATCATTAATTGAACAAGACTTGCATTATCTAAACTTTGATTGTTAAGATATCTATTGGGTAATAATTGTCAAGTGACTTTTCCTTGTAGTTAAATTAGCATGTTTACTTTTCATTACTAATTTCATGATGGGAGCCTTGTTTTTCCAAACGTATTTGTACTTTTGTAGCCTCGGTCATCCTTGAGTTTAATAGTTATACCCACAAAAACTATAAAGCTCAAACAATCAAATAAGACAATTAAAAGTGCAATCCGCTATCTCCAAAGTAATAGACTTTTGGTTAGTTACTTTTTCATCTTAATTTTAACCTAAATCAATCTGAAAATGTTATATATGGTCTTTTCTCTGCGCTTTGAGAATTGAAGCTCGCAAAGTTGAGAACATTTTTTAGCCTCCCAGATATATAAATAATACTCAATGGAGAAATTAAGATAAAACTAAAATGACTTGATGAAAAGTTCAGGCTGCTTGATGACACTGTGGCACTGGCACAGATGAACGAACGAAAAATGATCAAAGAAACAACAAGAGTAGTCAGAAAAGAAATGAACAGGCCAGGAGAGGATAGCAGTCAACCAGAATTAACAATAAGCTAGGCTTCAATTATACTCCCTTTTCTCTTATACCGTAGCTTGCAAAATATATATCATGTTTCTTTCAAAGAGCCAAATTCTGCCTGTCAGAGATAACTAACAGATATAAATCATGAATTTTATCTCTGAAGAAATGGAAAGAACCAGATGACAACATATTAAATTGAAAACAAGATTCCGAATTACTTCACAAGCTTCACATATGGGCTTGGAGGAAGATCCATTTCTGGCATGTTAGTTGAAGTCTAGGCATACTCAAGCATAAATTCAGCAATCTATACTCCTTCGCATCTCACACAGCAGCTGATCTTAATGCAAGCCAAGAAACGCTTAGCCACCCCTGTGGTTTTAAAATTTTTAATTATGTATATTGAAATCTAATAAAATTTTATTGTCTTAGAAGTTATTATACAGTTCAGGCTCCTCATAAAATGCTAAATGCTAAGTGCTTTGTGCCTATTAGAATTTAACTTTGTGATTGTGGAGATTTGAGTTTGAATTCCAATTAGTTCCAACTACCAAAATATGCATTTTACGTTTCAGTCCCCTCCAATCTAAATTTTATAGTTCCAGCCCTGTGACCATATCAGACTCAAAATTAACCATACCGATTCAAGGAGGAGACAGTGAATGCAACATATATAAATGGGTGGGTGGGGCCAAAAGAGAATTTAAAACCGGCCTGTATCTACCAAGATAGCTGCTGGTAGCAATGGTGGTATTTTAGGAAAAACATGATTAAAAAGAATTGGGACAATCAATAGTGAGTAGAGCACATGTTTAACTTGAGCAGATTCCTGTCTGAAGTGCAGCACAGGACAGGACAAAAATCTAAATCTAATTAAGCAGCAGGAATGAAAAAAGTATGAGAAAGATCCCAAATTTCATTAGAGAGGAGTGAATAGTATATAGTATATTGTCATGAAGGAAAATTAATAGTTATTGGTGTTTGTGTTATTATCATTATTCATTACTGAGAGAAATTATCCAGTAGTCAGGCAGGCGTGAGTGGAGAAGGAGAAGGAGAAGGAGAAGGAGAAGGGTTGTTGAGAGAGCAGGAAGACTTGAAGGCCTGGATGTGAGATTGACATTTAATGTAGTCGCCTTTGTTCTCCTCCAGGCATTTCTTCAGTGCTTCTACATCGCAAGGTGAAGGTGAAGGTGAAGCTTTCTGTTTCTTCACAACCTCAGGCTCAGGCTCAGCTGCGCTCTTCCCCGCTTCCATTTCTCTCTCAGGCTCTCCGCTCTCAGCTTACAGAGTTACAGATCGATCGAGAAATGAGAATAGAACAACTAACTTTTCTAGATAGAAAAAGGATATTGAGAGATTTTAATTTATGAATGATGAAGCGTTACTGCGTCAGTCCACATTTTTACCAATTAATTATCTATCGCCTATCGGGTCGGGCGGCCCACTTATCTTCTATTCTCTATTGTTGCGCGCAGGAGAATCTTACTCATTTGACCGGAGAAAATTGCCTAGTTTTAGATTGCATTGCAAAAAAAAAATTAAAATTTGATATAATATGCTGGGTACAAATATTTCACACATGAACTATTCACACATATATGATGATGTATAAATCCTTGTAATTTTTTTATATTAATATTTTCAAACGTCATCCAATGTCATAAGAAAAAAAAATTTATAGAAATCTGTTAGATACAAACATCTGATACATGAACTATTCACACTTGCATGACAAGATATGAATACTTGCAATATTTGATAATAATGCTATAAAACGTCATCTAAGAAAAAATAATATTGATAGAATATGTTTGATACATGAACTATTCAATTTTGCGTGACGAGGTATACGTGCAGTAATTGATATTAATATTTTCAGACATCATCCAATACCATATAGAAACAAAATTAAAATTTCATAAAATCTATTAGGAACAAATACTTGACATATGAACTATTTACACTTGCATGATGATGTATAAATAATTGCAATACTTGATATTAATATTTTAAGACGTCATCCAGTGCCATATAGAAAAAATATTGATAAAATATGTTCGGTACAAGCACTTAAGACATGAATTATTTACACTTGCATTGCGAGGTATGAATACTTGCTCACCGAAATATAAATATTTACATGACAAGGTATTCACGACAAGGTATGAATACTTGCATGACGAGGTATGAATACTTGTGCGACAAACAATCCGAAAGTATGTCATTATGAATCTCATTTGAAAAAAAAAATTGCGTAGAAGATGTTTGTGGTTTTAAATTGGTAAAATTTATCACATATCGCTAGAAATATCAGCTAGATTGAACGGAGAAAAAAAATCACCTCTAAAAATATGTAAAATATGGGTGAATGATGTGTCCATTATTATTTTTTTAAATATTTAATATCTTAAGTATAAATGCTTGATATTATATATTAATACTTGCGTTCATATATAGGTATGAATAATTGCGCGCACCAGTTGTAAAATATTTCAAATATTAAACACTCTCAAGTAGTTAGTGACCTCCTAGATAATTAGTAGTTCCTCTTTTTTTTAATGATTGGAGGACATAATAGGAGATTATTACAGGAAAACAATTAAGCTTTAAATAAAAAGGAAGGGGTAAAAAAGTAATTTATTTATGGTACGACAGCACGGTTTACAGTAAATTAACCTGTATATTTAGTTTTGGTGAGATCCTGTAAAATCTGGTACTTTTGTCTTAATGAATTTATATAAAATTGGTGCAATTTATAAATAACAAACAGAAAGTAGCCGAAAACTTGAGGACCTTCAATAACTTTTTTTCCATTCTTATGATACTCCGTCAGTCGGCAATGTTTCTCAAATTTAAAGCTAGACCATACCTTTGTCTAATTATTCTGAAATTCAATGAATAAAAAATTGGAGTTAGTAGTAACAAAAGAATGAAACATGACCCCTGAACAGGTGGAAGGGAAAAAATTTAGCATTAGATTATTCTTTCTTTCTTCCTTCCTCTTCTTTTTTTAACCCAAATTAGATAAACCCTAAACCCTAAATTAGATGAAAATAAAAATTTAGTTGCTTTGTTGCTGAATGACCTCTCACAAAAAAACACAACAGGAGAAAGAGTCATGCAAAGAAAAACATCACTGTGACTATTCCTATGCCTACCAGAATAACAAAAATATTAACTGTAATGAGCTCATTATTAACAAATGGAACAACGATCAAGAAAGAAGGAAAAAACATTTACCTTTGACAACTTAAAAGCAGAAAAAAAAAGTCCTCTCACCCATCTCAGTCTATACTGACAGTCTTAAAGAAACAAAAAAAAAATCAGTAAATTAAGAATAAACATCTAGAAATGCCAGGAGTAGTTGTGCAAAAGAAAGACTTAGGGTTAGTGATCCTCACCACGCCATCGTCCTCATCGCCAGACTCGATCCCAGTCTCGTTGAACTCATGAAAATCTGCCTCGAAGTCCGCACCGTCTTCAATCTTGGCCATCGATTTGTTCGCCTTCTCCGCGTTCTTCAAATCTAGCCACAGGTAATCTGCCGTGAGCCTCAGCGACTTCGTCATTGGCATAGCGCAAAAGAGAGAAACAACACTGAGGAGTGGAGATCGGGATTGAGTCACGCAGGAGAGACCGGTTAAAGACCACTGCTTGAATCGCCAGGAGAGGAAGACTGTGTGTGAGAGAGAGAGTGACAATGGAGAAGTAAGACTCCGAGAGAGAGGAAGTGTGGGAAAGCGGAGGGAAAAAAGATGGAGCAGTATATGGAAAACGCTGGAAAAAGAAAGGTGTAGAGAGATCTGGAAAGAATGAATAAAAAGTTACTGTTGTTGGGGACCCGTTTGTCATACATACTGTAGAAGGTTGATAGTGAAACTCATCTGTTTGTCTGCGCCATGGTCGCGGAGGAGCGAGAGTAGACAGAGGTAAGAGAGGAAGGAGCGGTGAGAATGAGGAATCGTGTTAGAGAAGGAAATAAGAGTTATATCAGATCGACACGTAGTGAAGAGGGGGGACAGGTGCAAGCGCGAGAAAGAGATCTATTTTTAATCATTCGATTCGGATCAGACGGCGCAGAAGGGAGGTGTTACTGTTGGAGTACTGTAGCACCTCCGACGCAGATTATATATATATAATAGATATCGTTGTGAGCACA
Source organism: Carex arenaria (assembly GCA_964058825.1). Taxonomy (NCBI): domain Eukaryota; kingdom Viridiplantae; phylum Streptophyta; class Magnoliopsida; order Poales; family Cyperaceae; genus Carex; species Carex arenaria. Next base: position 30,870 of record CAXKVW010001008.1, read on the forward strand.
TGGCCCACATATCAGATATTAAACTGATAAGAACAGATACTACACTTGATCTTAGCCAAAAGGCCGAGAAAGGTATGAGTTTCAACGCTGCCTCACCAAGTCTTTTATAGGGACCTCAGGAGACACAGAAAAGATAGCACAGAGTTGTGGGACAAAATGGCACTGTGCTCGTTTAATTATAAAGCGAACCAGTTGTCTCCTTCTAATGGACTGGGTTTTACAAGGCCAATCAACTGGTTTTATTGTGGGCTTCAATTTACAAGCCTACCTACCTTATCATTTAGTTCTAGTTCTTTCAATCTTGAACCTGGGAAGTATTTTTATTACACTAAATCTTGCATTTGTAGGAATTAGGATGCCAATAACAATTCTTTCAAGTAAATATATCATGATATCAAACCAAAAAAAAAAAATGAAGACGAACGCCAGATGGTTTAATTCAAAAAATTCCAATCTCAGAGGGCAACATGGACATATATGTCTTGATTGACCAAGCTTAGTTGTAATATTAATAAAATCTATAGTAATTTCTAAGGGTAAAAACATAAAAGTTGTGTTGATTTAAGAATTTCCATCACATCAAACATAATTTCAAATGATAAGAGGAGCAAAAAGAATATGAGTTCTTCTATCAAGATAAATAAGAAGAGAAGTAAATCAAATAGTTGATAGTAGAGGTGACATGATATAGCTAAATATTTTAAACCCAATCACTTTAACGAAGAATAATTTACACAACGAAGTTAGGTTATTGCAAGAGCAATGCAGGAATAATGGAATATACAAGGAACCCTTGAATTTTATCCCGTGCTCGAAATAGTCCTTGAATGCCCTGTACATAACAGTATCTGCTTCTCTGGCTGGTACCAAATTCGTACCAGTCATTAGAGGCTTACAATACACTTCTTGACTGAAATTGTACAGAAATTTGAAATGCATATTAAAAAGTTCTCTGCAACAATACAAGTACCAGCACAGCAGCACTACACCCTCAAATTAGGCCTTTCCTATAAATTATGAGATATCCATCAACATTCTTTTTATAACTCATTACAGGGCCTAAACTTTATCAACACTAAATTTTCAGACAAAAATGCATCAAACATACCTCAGTTTTCAGCTGAGAAAGAGGAATAAACACCAAGTGATACTTAAGCATAACAATTCAGATGGACACATTAACCTATTTGTTAGATAATTTATATTACCTTATGTATCATGGATGCTTCAAGCTTGTACTCTATTGCTCGAAGTTTAGTGAAAAACCAGTTGTACAGGGCCAATCTTCACGCAATGAGTATCAGGGCCAATCCTCATGGATGCTTCAAGCTTGTCGTCTAAGCATAACAACTGCCCTTAGTTTAGTGGAAAAAAAATGTAGACGATCGATAAGTGATACTCATTGCGTGAATTGCTCAAAGGAAATGTTTGGAGGTACACACCGAGCTACCGTGAACTGATATTTTAGTTTAATATTTTGTATTGCATGATTTAACGCATTTTAACTTTTCGATCAGTTGATATTTAACACCTGTTCACAACCGCTATGTCTTGTATCAGTATTTTATCCGGTCATTATCCATTCGAACTTTAATGTTGTTTTTCGTTTTTTTTTTGTAATTTCGAATGTGTCATTGTTTTTCTTAAGTTCTACCTCTGCTAAAACATATTAATTTTCTTAATGTATTAGTTATTGGGGAGGGGGCTAAAGAATTTTAGCGCAGTTTTGACTTTATGCAGCGCAAGGACTGTTTAATCAAAACAAACCTGCATATGGTTTATGCACTGCATGAAGCCAGATATACTCTGTTAAAATCTTTACCTGTTGTTGGGCTGGAAGCACAACTTAGTCCGTTCTGCTTGGTATTTGGTTCCAAAATTTTCCTTCTCATCTTGTAGTTGTCAAAATTGAAAATAGACACTGAACCCATTATTGTTTATATTTGATTAAGAGTCAACCCCTCCTAACCCATTATTGTTGTTCCTGTTAATAACTCGGCTTATACCATGAGAAACAATGAAAACTAATGATCATTTGGTCGGAATTACCCAATTTTGTTCAACGAAATAGTATATTTCATCATGGGCTACCAGTGCAGAACTTTCCCAGTATTTTACTTGGGTATGCCTTTGACGGTGGTAAGACCAGCTAGACACCTTTTCTTTACTTTGTTGGACAAATTTGAAAACCTTCTAAATGGTTGGAGACAGAAACTGATTGCACGAGAAGGTCGATTACAATTGGAATCTGTGCTTTCCTCGATACCCATCTACTATATGGCGTGCTTTATGCTACTGCAATGGGTCTAGAAACGTATTGACCAAATCAGACGCTCCTTTTTGTGGGGGTAAGAATGACACTTCGGGCATGGCAGTGGCAGGGGAATGGTTTGTCTGCCTAGGGATTTAGGAGGTACGGGGATTGCTGATCTACAGTTGAGGAACACGGCCTTACTACTGAGGTGGTGGTGGCATATTTACTGGTAAACAAAAGATAAGACAGATTTCTGGTACAGGGTTTGTACCAGTAAACAAAAGAAAAACTTTTCAATTAGGAGTTGGTGTCGGCGTATATACTGGTAAACAAAAGAAAAGACAGTTTTCAGATACCAGAATTGTACCGGCAAACAAAAGAATTAACTTTTAAATTAGGTATTGGTAGGGGTGCGCCAGGCCTATGCAGTAGTGCAGCGCATGGGCGACGCTTAAGAGCCCCAGTAGCAAGCTACTGTGGTGGGCCCTTCCCCACAAAAAATAAATTTAATATCGTTGTGAGCACATGGCCAACATATCAGATATTAAACTGATAAGAACAGATACTACACTTGATCTTAGCCAAAAGGCCGAGAAAGGTATGAGTTTCACCGCTGCCTCGCCAAGTCTTTTATAGGAGCTCCAGAGACTCAGAAAAAGATAGCACAGAGTTGTGGGACAAAATGAGCGCTTGGCTTTTTCAAATGTAAAGCGAACCGGTCGTCCCTTCTTAATGGACTGGGTTTTACTGGGCCAATCAACTGGTTTTATTGTCGGCCTGAATTTACTATCCTATCTTATCATTTAGTTCTAATTCTTTCAATCTTGAACCCGGAGAATATTTTTATTATAATATCCTAACTTACATTATCACTGACCTTGTATAAATTCTTTGCAAGTTCAATCCAAAGGACTAAACTTTAATTTTGAATTATGAAATGATCTAGATAGAATTTATTGTTCAGCCAACTGAACTAGCATGTGCATCATCACACTAATTCTTGCATTTGTAGGAATTAGGACGCCAATGACAATTCTTTCAAATAAATATATCATGATATCAAACCAAAAGAAAAAAAAAAGCAAATGAAGACGGATGCTTGATGGTGTTCATTTTAGTGAATTATTTTTTCCCCAAAAATTACAATCTCAGAGGGCAACACGGACATATAGATGTCTTGATTGACCAAGTTTAGTTGCAACAAAGGATAGAATAATTAATATTAACAAAATCTATAAATGACTTTCATTTATAGATTTTGTTAATATTAATCATTCTAATATGACAATACATATGTTGGGTATTTTTATATGACATTATTCAGGCTTTTCTTTTTCTTTATTTCAAGTAGCCTACACATATGTTGGGTACGTTTGAATCGTCAAAGAAATATTATAAGAATAGTGTTACTAGGGTTAATATGTGAAAATAACACGCGAAGTGTGCTAATTCAAATAGTGTGAGAAGAATAATTATTTTGTGTTATTCGGAATAGTGCAAATATTGTTTGAATTGTATAGTAGAAAATGAATAAAATGACAATATCTTATTTTTTATTTTGTTATTTATTTATTTTCAACTAACTCTACTTTTTGTATAAATTATTTTGATTTATAATTTAGCACCATATTTTAACAATTATAAAAAAAATATATAAAATTTACATTGTATAAAAATTACCGAAAATATAAAAAAAAAATTACATAAAATTATATTTTTTTTAACACTGAGATTGTTTTTCGGATTTCGTCCAGAAAAAATATTTATTGAATAAATATTGAACTATAAAATGATATAATTTAATTTTACTCGTAGCCAATTTGGAAGTAAATAGATACTCTTCAAAATATTAAAACTCTGTGTAATGAAGAATAACACAGCTAACTTCCTAATAATCTGTGCAGAGTATTAAAAAAAAAACTTGTAGTACTTTAAAAAATTTCATTACACCTTACACACATCAATCACAATTTAAAATGATGAGAGAAGCAAAAATTATGGGTCTTTCACTCTTTCTATTAAGATAAATAAAAAAAATGAGAAGTAAATTGAATAGTTCAAAGTAGAGGTGATATGACATGGTTAATTTTTTTTAAATCCAATCAATTTTGTGAAGTACAAAAATTTACGCAAAGATGTTGGCTTATTGCAAGAGCGGATTTTTTTTTATTTAACACCCCAAAAAATCGGAATTAAATAAAAACCATTCTGTTTGGGGTTCTATCACAAATACCACCCCCGCACAAGCCTTGTGCGCACCCGAAAACACGGAAACGCACAAGGGTTGTGCGCACCCGAAATTATTATTATTATTTTTTTTTTGTGAAATATTGGTAGAAGCTACTAAAGTACCACCCGACAAAACTGGGAACGCACAGTGCTTGTGCGAACCCGTTTGAAACCGCAATTTCTCCGTGGATCGTCGGGTGCGCACAACCCTTGTGCGGATCCGTTTTTCGGGTGCGCACAAGGCTTGTGCGGGGGTGGTATTTGTGATAGAACCCCAAACAGAGTGGTTTTTATTTAATTCAGATTTTTTGGGGTGTTAAATAAAAAAAAATTCGTTGCAAGAGCAATGCATGAAATTATACAACAAACTTACCTCCATTTTCAGTTGAGAAAGAGGAATAAACACTGACTAAGTGATATTTAAGCATAACAATTAATTCGGATGGACGCATTCACCTATTTGGTAGATAATTTATATTATGTATGGTGGATGCTTGTAATTTTTTTTAAGGCTTACTGCCTTTAGTTTAGTAAAAAAAGAAATGTAATATACAATAAGTGGTACTCTTTTTGTGAATTTCTCAATGGAACGACACATCGAGCTACTGTGAACTGATATTTTAGTTTAACCTTTTAAATTTGTATTTTAATCTTTTGAATCAGTTGATTCTTTCTCTTTATTTTTTAAATTTCAAATGTGTCATTGTTTTACTTAAGTTCTACCTCTGCTAAAAACATATTTGTCCATTCTGCTTGGTATTTGATACAAGAGTACGGTTAAAATGCACCACTAATTTTGTGCTCCAATCATACTCCAAATCATTTTCTCAGTTTGTAATGTCCAAACAGTCGATCTAAATTGCTCAACATGATCTTCATATTAAAATGTACTTGAAGACCAAATTTTACATTTTTTGAAATATTTTTACTAATTTTTTAGATAGGTACAAAATCACTATTTTTGGATGGTCCAGAATCTTCTGAAAAATAGTGATTTTGTACCTATTTAAAAAAAATAGTAAACAAATTTTAAAAAATTTAAAATTTGGTGTCCAAATATATTTTAATATAAAGATCACATTGAGTGGTTCGGATCGACTGTTCGGACTTTAAAAACAGAAAAAAAAATGATGTGAGACATGATAGTAGCACAAAACTAATGATACAAACTACAAAGTTCAATGTAAATTAATTGATATGCATGTATTGACTGAATTGTTGAGTACAAAGATTACATGAGCTTATATAGGCTGTAATAATATTGCTGTTATACTTTACTAATTACAATTGCTAAATTAAATCTGTACTATCGGTGTTTTCCTAAATTACAGGATTAAAACTTGTAAAGTGCGGATACTCAGATATTTTGCCATTGGGTTTGTTATTGGGTCGGGTTTGTATCTTTGTTATCTTCAATAGTATTTGATTATAACTAAATTTTTTCTCAGCTTGTACTTTCCAAAATTGAACATAGACAAACAGAAAAATAATATTTAATTTTTTATTCTTAACTTAATTTTAGTTAAATAATAAAAAAATACTAATATTTTATTAATTTTTTGATATTAAAATTTATATTTAGTTAACAAGCCTTTTACCACATAACTCATCTCTGATAAGTGTACTCAACCCATTAGAATAAGAACTAAAATCCCATAAATGGACGCCAAACATCTTAGCGGAATAATTAGAAAAAGAACTAAAATCCTATTTCAGGGCAAAGAAAAAAAAATATTACAAGGATGCTGAGAAAAAGAAAACATCTACATCATGAACACTAATATTTATGACACACCGTTTCAAACAAGACAGAAGAATCAATATTCAAAAGACAATAGCTATAACAGGGTACATTTGCAAAATAGTCACTAAGAAATTTCAGTGCTAGACCAGTCAAGTCTGGTACAAGTGTAAAGTGTTGTATTGACCCAGCGACTACGCTGTGTGATGCAATGTACTGGTATATATAAATCCTGTCAGGCTGGATACTGGTACGACTACGCTGTGTGAAGCATACATTTCCAAGAATCTTTGTTCATGTATAAAGGTGAAATGAAAATCTTTTTTGGCGAGATAAAATCGCTGATTTTGGATCATTCAGAAACAATGATGTTGTACTATTCGGATCGAATAGTAAACAGTTTTCAAAAAATATAAAATTTGGTCTCTGACTGCATTTTAATATGGAAATCATGTTGAACGGTTCGGATCAACTATTCAGAGTTTAATCATACGATTTTTAGAGATTTTGGATGGTGTCTGGTCCAAAACCATTTGGACCAAATCTTATTCCTAAAATACTAGTTAGCTGATACCATAGTTCTCTCTTCTTTAAACTTTCCAAATTTTCTTCAACGAAGATAAAAGAGTAAGATTTAAAGGAAAGGATTAATTTATGTGCGAAAATATCATCTTAATTGGTTCTGATTTGGCTGCAGGGTAATGGGAATATTCAATTCGATTAATTATTATAATATGTTCATATATTTCATGGGGAAATATAGTAGAAGTATATTTCGTTGGTCATATAAATTTTCCAATTATTGATAGAAAAAAAATTCTCCTTATATTTTCATACTTCATAGATGTCAAACTTCCACTTTTTATCCATGAGCTGGTCCAATTATTCTTTTCCTTCGTATTGTTCTTTTCCTCAAATCCCATCCTTCTTAATTGCCAGTTTGCCACCTACCATTACTCGCATTTTTTTATTCCCTTTTAGACTACTTTCGGTTGGAACTCAAATTCCTCATGCAAGCTTATTTTTATCGCATAGAGCACTCAAACTATGAAATCCCCCCACCCACTAGGTGTGATTAGGGCTATAAACGAACTGGCTCGAATTGAGCTAGGTCTTAGTTTAGCTCGTTAATACTGGACCGAGCGAGCTGGACCTAGGACTTACGAGTTAAAACCTCAGCTCAAACTCGTGACGAGCCAGCCCGAGCTACCTCGCAAGCTGACTAGCTGGTTCACTGGGTCTGGCTGGACCTTGTTTTAAGAAAAAAAAAATTTACAAATCTTTTTGGACCGAGTTGGACCGAGCTGAACCAAGCTTGACAGTATAAAATACACACAAATTCATACAAATTCACAAATTGATACCTAGCCGAGCTGGTGAGCAAGCTAGGCTCCAGCTCAAACTCGTTATTTCTGAACCGAGCTGGCTCGTTAATAGCTCGGTCTAGTAACGAATAAACTGTTAGCGAACGAGTCAGATGCGAGTTATGATCGAGCCACGAGCTACGAGCCTTTTTTGCCACCCATAGGTGTGAATTTGGTGCAATGTGCAACAGCTGGGCCCAATAGGCCCACTTAAATAACAGGCAGCCTATCACATAATATTAGTAGCTTTTAATAGGAACGCAAAACCTTCAGCCCAACCCAAAAACACAAACAAAAACTCTGTTTGATAAATGAAATATAGGAGGAATTTCATGTATATCTATAAAAAAAAAAAACTCGGAATTACGTAATTCATAATATCATATTTACCTTCTAATTTCAAAACTCAAGAATTTACCCAATTAATTATCTTTTCTATTAAAACTAATTTTAAATTATAAAGTTACCATTTTATCTTTTATTAAAAACAATAAAAATGTGTAGTTAGTGTAAGAAAAATGTTCGATTTTAAAGAACAAATTATTTATTTCTCTATTTGTGTCACACCCACACACTGACATTTAGACATGTTTGTGTGCACGTCACAAATAAAAAAAACAAATTATTTGCGCTCACAACCAATCAATTAGAAGTGTGAACATTTATCTTAAACATGCTACATCTATATATTTTTTAATTTTTTAATAAAAGATAAAATGAATTTTAATAGAAAACGCAATAAATTGAGTAAAATTGTAAGTTTTTTAAATTTAGAGGGGTAAATATATGTTATTATGAATTCTGGAGGGGAAATACATAACTTTGAAAATCAAATAAAAAATAAAAAATGTTTTTAATGGAAGGACTTGATACTTTTTTTTTCTTCCAAAAATAGAAAGTACCAAGAAATGGGGGTGAATATCATGAATCGGACTCTGCTGCTTTTCTGTGTAGAAAAGCAGGGTGCTGCTTTTTCGATCTCAACCATTCAAATTTGTTGAGATTTGTGTATGAAAAAGTGTTTATCGAGATACGGAAATTGAAAATTTTTAATGGTTGGAATCGGAAAAGCGGGAACCTATTTTCAGGGGCGAAACTGGGGGGGGTGCGAGGGGGGGCCAGGCACCCCCCATGAAATCAGTAGTTACAATAGGTATATGGAAGGATTAGGACCCGTGGCACCCCCAAGTTCACAATTAAATGTTAAGTATCCATTTAGTCCATCAAGAAAAATAATTTTTGAGTTGTTGTTATAGAGAGATGTTATAATTTTGAGTTTATTTAGTATTTAATATTGTTGTTAAAATGGTTATTGTTTAATTAATTTTTATATTTGCAGTTGTTCTTGTTGAGAAGATGAGTACCAGAGAGCAATCACATCAACACAGAAAGAAAGAAAATTGAGAAAGAATCAAAATTAGAACACACAGATTTTACGTGGGAAACCCTCTAGGGGAAGAAAACCCACGGCCGCTCGCCAAAACAAAATCCACTATTTCTCAAAGTCAATTACAACACATTACAGAGAGATTTTAATGTATATATAAAAGACAAATCCACTGAAAGGGCATAAAAACAGACTAATCTGGACCGCACATCTTAATGGGTAACTTGACTAATCTGGGTTGTCGGTAAAAGAATTTTCATGTAATTGACTTCTCAGAAATAATTTTCTCCGGACTGAACAGAGCTGCCGCCCCCCTGCCACCCCCCGCATACTCGTAGAATCAGGCCCACATACATAACAGTTCTTTTATCTTTCAGCGGCTCGGCCCCCCCAAATTTTCATCCTGGTTTCGCCCCTGCCTGTTTTTCTCTCAGAAAAACAGTAGAATCGGATCCGAATATCATATTATGATGGTTCGGTATATCCTCTCTCACAGGGGTCCGAATCCCCTAAAGTAACTCAATTTTTGGGTTTTGGATCAAGACTGTCCGAATCGAATTTGTCGCTCGAAATCTTCTCGGAATTTGAATTCGTTATCGGAATGTGGGCGCTTCAGATCCAGATGGATTTTCTCATATTCGAATCGGACGGTTCCGATTTAAAACTCAAAAATTGAGTTACTTCACTGAATCTGAATTCCACCGCATATCCAAAAAAAATGGGAGCAAACTAAATTTTCAGTTGAACTCCTGGATTGCCAATAAAAACAAATTAATTTATTTGTAGTTTTGTTAATTTTATTCAACGAACAAAATATCATATCACACAAACAAATAATTAGAAATTCAATAAAATTAACCATAATAATAAAAAAATATAACAATACTAGTTCAAAATAAATTTTTGGTACAATAGTATAGATATGGTTCGGTACAAGGGGTGCACCGAACATTAGTTCGGTACCCCGTTTATGTGTTGTCTTCCGTGGATTCGTATCCTCTCTATTACTACAGAGGATGCGCATCACTTTACGGTTTGAGATTAAATCTCAGTCGGTTTGAGATTTGGAGGACAATAGGGGGCAGTATTATTGGGCTTTGAGATTCGTGCCAAGTTAAAAGAACGGTCCGGATCCATTCAGAATGGAATCATTCTAAAAGATTCCCTTTTGCGGTACTACACTGGATCCGAATTCGTCTTCCGTGTGGTGTTGTGACGTGATGTATACTGAGTCAAATTTTCAAATATTTTGTCCGGTACTTGCTATTTGTAAAAGAAAAAAAAAACATAAAAACATAAAAACATCAAACCCTTTCCATTAATAATCAATTTTTTATTTGCTACACAAATAAAGATATTTGGTATCAATGATATTTGATAAATAAAGATATTTGATAAACAGATATCAATGAAACAATAAAAAAGTTAGAAAATGTGGCACCTGATTATTAGTGACTTTGGCCGTGTCGTTCACTTTTAACTGAATTGGTCAATTATGTTGCCAAGTCATTGTGATTTGGATCTTAGTGCTATAATCAATGTAAGATTAGTTTCCTCAATTAATAATTACAACGTGCTTAGCCAACCGTGCGAGCTCGTAATAATTAACATAAAAAGTCGGATGTGCATACGTCGCTTGTAATATTAAAAATAAAATTTCGGGTTTAATGGATTAATTAGGTGTATAACACGCACAAACCTTTTCCACTTAGTCAAACTATAATTTGTGATCACAATAATCAGACAAATGACATCGCACTTGCGCAAAAAATGCATCCATATTGATAGGGTCATGTACCAACGGCCCATAATGAAGACATGCTTCGGACTATGAATAGACTCAGTCTTGGACTTCTGACTTGGGCTAGGCCGGAGTCACGAATAAAATCCAGGCCGAAACTAACCTTCAGAACATTGTGGACAGTTATGGGTCGAAAGTTGTTCAAGCCGGGATCCCATGCTGAGGCTAGGCGAGATGAGTAGGGATCGGCCAAAGTCTACCTGACAAGGCCCAGGAAATGATACGTCCGAACTGGGCCCCGGCTAGCACGAGCTCAGAAAGGCCCAGTTCGACCTCAGCTTATACTCACCGTAATTGTTTCTGCCGACAGTAACGCACGGTGTTATTATTGCCCGTACGGACAACTCAGCCTATTTAAGGCGTTGAGCTCCATTTATTGCGGGTTGGACTCTGAACACACTTACTGAGGTATGATAGGGAAGAGTTAAGTACCTCACACACACGCGCGCGCGCGCGCCGTGTCTTTATCACAGCACAGCACAGCACTCCACTCCTCTAATCTCGGCCCGCTGTTCCAAAGCGGGACAAGCCCAGTAAGGAAGAGGTCCAGTAGTACAGCCTGCTTCTACCTGGACGGGGCGTATCACATATTTTTTGTTGAATTTTTTTAGTTTAAATAGCGTTTCAAGCTGCTCGATATACTTTAGATTTTTTGTTTACTACTTTTTTAAATTTGAAGATCTACTTATTAAAATCTTACACCATCCGGTAGACAATAGCTATAATATTGTTTTTTTCTTTTTCTTTTTTATTAAAAATAATAAAAGAAAAATTAAATTTTTTTTTTGTTTCCAATAAGATTTCATATGCAGATTGTACCGAGTGGATTAACTATATCAATTGTATGAATTTAAAATAAAAATTTAATTAGAGCATGTATTATAACCAGTACATTTTCATTTAAAATTTTTTAGAACCCTAAACAATATTGAACTATCAATTAACATTTCATATTTCTTATGAATAATTTAAAATTTTGATTTCGTTGCTCTTATTAGAACCCCCATCGTTTTCTGTTATACAATTCAAGGATTTGTCAATCTTTTTGAACAGTCTTTGGGACAATTTTCTCCAATTCTGAAAATTTAACCAGCTTAAATTCAATGTTCTTTTTTTTTCCCCAAAGAATAATATAATTAAAGAATGACGAATAAATTTGAAATTTAGGTAGAACCTATATAAGTGGATGTGGATATGGTATCAGCATTATCCGCTCCGAATCCGCTCCGTTTACACCCTATATATAAGGTAACTCCGAAGAAATAAATTCAAACCAGCGCACACTTTTCCATTTACTGAAAAACACCAAAACCACAACTTTATCTACCCACCGTGAATTTTTTTCTCATGGTAGAAAAGACAAATTTTGGAATTGAAATTGAAGCCTCCCTTAGAAAAAGAAATACATTATCTTGAGGTCTAAAGTCAAAAAGTATCTCTCTTTTGTTGGTATTCGAAAATGATTAATTAAAAGTAGAGGTCTCCAGGCAGATCAGCTTCAAAATCTAACCTGATGACGTCGTATGTAATTTTGAAAATAAGTTAGGTGCGCACGAGTCACGACCTGTTAAGTATTTTCTAAATAAAAATTATTAGAATAATAGGATTGTGTCGTATCTATAATTTTTAAAAAATAGCGTGTTATACTTGTGCTATTTTACTCCAAGAAATCTTCATATATCAAATTTCAAAACAAAATAATGCTATTAAAAGACGGGTTCGGATTAGGCCAGGAAACGGATTCGGAAATATATATCCGTCTAAATCTGTTCCGAAAACGCACAAGATCTAAATTAGGATATTTTATTGAGTAGAACTATGTGCTCTTAAGTTCACTGAGTCTATCTGTGAAGACAACTCTAAAACACATCGAATTGATTTCAAATGACAAATTTGAAACGTTGAAGCTCTTTTATCTTATGAGTGATGCATCTACATGCAAAAAAAAAAAAAAAAAATTTCCAATTAATTTAGTATTAAGTCAAGTGGTCAAAAGTAGTTTATAAATTAATTTTAATGCATTTATTTTTTGAACAACTTTTGACTATTTGACTCAATACATAATTAATTCAAAAAATTTATATTTTTGTATGTAGACGTATAACTCGTAAGATATAAGGGGGTCAACAGTTTGGATTCGTCATTTTAAATCAATCTAATATATTTTAGAATTAAGTTCACAAAGAGACTGTTTAGAATAGCTAGAATAGCTACTGTGGATGCACTCTAGAATAGCTAGAATAGCTACTGTTTAGAATAGTAGATAAGAATAGTGAAAAAATAGTGATTTTCAGAATAGTGTGAAAATGGTGCTATTCGGAATAGTAAAAATGTTGTTTGGATTGTACATTTGGAATAGTGAATAGCTGTAACTGATAAATAATAGTGTTAACAAGGTACTTATTAAGAGAAAAGATAGGCAAATGGGGTCTCAAATGAATTGTCACGACGTAGAGATAAAATAAGTGGTGTCAATTTTATCATTTCGGAACTGTGTTGACAGTAATAAATATTTTTTTCTCTATTCATACTTTCGAATAGTAGCTATTCCAACATTTCCAAGGAATAGAGAATAGCAGCTATTCTCGCTATTCTGAATAGCAAAAATGTCGTTTAGATGCACATTGCTATTCTAGCTATTCTTACACCATCCAAACAAATCCCAATTGGTGAACTTAAGAGCACCTAGTTTTACTCTATTTTATTAAATAAGGGTGCGTTTGGGTGGGTAAAGAATAGCTACTATTCCTGATTAGCACTATTCCGAACTACTAATCTACGTTTGTGTATGTTTGGATTAGCGAATAGCCACTATTCTTTGTTTGTCTTTTGTGAGATTGCTCACTATTCTACTAATTCTACAAAAATATTGAAATAGCTATTATTATCAAAATTAGAATAGCTACTATTTTTGTACTATTCTTGATTCATCCAAACGCATCTCAAGAGAAGATATCCGGCCGGACAACCTTTTTAACGAGCAAACGGAACGTATATATATCCGATTACATCTGAAATTCAAAACTCATATTAGTTGTACGTTTGCTATTTTACTCCAAAAAAAAATCTTGATATATATACTTGACTCGCGTAGCCGCGTATCAAATTTCGAAACAAAATAATGCTACAGAAGGACAGGTCCGGAAATCTCCGTCTCAAATTTCAATCCATTCCGAATATGCTCAAGATCCTGATAAAATTAAGGAGCGGATAATTTTGAGATCCGAATTCAGATATTTTATTAAACAAGAGAAAAAAAAAAATCCAGATTCAGAAATAATAATTTTTTAATGAGTAACCGGAACGGATATTCAGTTATATCCGAAACCCAAAACCCAAAACCCATTACTTGTGCTCAGAGTCAGACCCACAGTCTCTCTGCTATCTTCGACAATTATTTGTTTCGTATTCGTATTCAAATCCATATTTGTTGATTATCAACTCCGTATATGTATACATTTAAGGTGGATTTAGTTTTAAATTTGAACATTCGTTTACTATCTATATTCGTATTCATATTCGCATTCGCTCATTAAAAGATGAACACAAATTTGATATTAACATTATTAGCTCCGAATTCACTCTGGTTTCACCTCTAGTCCGGATCCTATAAAGTAACTCAAATTTTAAGATTAAATCTAAATTATCTAATTAGAATGCAGATCAAGTCCAGAGCTCTGACTCGACTTTGAGTATAGAAGTAACTAACCGAATAACCATCATATTTTTTTTAATAAAAATCAAAACCTATATAACACAAAATATTCACTATTTGATTTCATAAAAAAAAACACAATAAAGAACTAACACAAAAAAATATGTTTATCAAAATAAAAGAAATACATAACATATTCATTTTCATATTGAATTTTTTTATAGTTTTGACTTATGAAAAGACATGTCACCTTACATTCATTTCCATTAAATTTTGTGTATTATCATACATAAAATACAAGTTTCAATTCAATTTCTATATAGTTATTAAAAAAAATGAAATTATTGAGGGTGACTTAAATTATTCCTGGACTATCTTATCTTGCAACACTTACCAATTCAGTCCCAAATAAAATGCATAAAGTAACTTTAATACCGAAATTTTTAATTGTATCATATTATAAAAATATATTCAATTCAATTTCTACATTTTGTTTTCTCCCTCTACCCGCTTACAAAAATACAAAAGTCAAAAGTCATTTAATTCAACCGTGCAATATTTAAATAAATAAAAACAAAATGTAATGATGATTTTCATTAAAATATAATTTTTATATGAAAAAAGTGTCGTAAAACGTGTCAGAGTTGAAAAAAATTAATAATGTGCATGCTATTTTGAACCACGGACACAGGATGGTGTCCGTAGTTTTGAACTACGGGCTCGTCCAATTTGATCCGCAGATTTAATGAACGGACATGGCACATTTAGAAATTTTCAAAAAATTAGTTTTTTAGTTTATTATTATTTTTAAATATGGTAGAAATAAAAATTTCGGACTTTAATATTATGTCAAAACAGATCAGAAGGTCTATATTTTAACTCAAAATATGAATTACTTTAGGTAATATAAATTCATAAAAAGACGGCCAAAATAATAGCATATTAGAGAGAAGGATATACAGAGAAGTGTAGATGGAAATTTTTTATCTATAGAAATTATAAAATTCTGATCAACACAAATAGAAAGAGTACTTTAATTGTAACAAATATAGTAAGATCAGAGTCAGTGATTCCGATCGATGAATTTTTCTTATTTTTTTTAACTTCACAGAGAATTTGTAAAAAAAAAAAATTATTGCTCGTGAACAGTGATTCCAATCCATAAATGGGTTGATTTTCTGCGGCACAAAATTCTTGTATCTATATTTTTATAGATACAAGAGTTTTGTGCCACAAAAAATTATTTTTTTATGGATCGGAATCACTGTTCACGATCCATAATTTTTTTTTTTGCAAATTCTCTGTGCAGTTAAAAAAAAAAAAATTCATGGATCGGGATCACTGACTCCGATCTTACTATATTTGTTACAATCAGGATACTCTTTCTATTTGTATTGATTAGACCTTTTATAATTTCTACAGATAAAAAATTTCCAGTGTAGATGCCGTTGTGAAAATGTTAATTGCTTAACTCGTGGAAGGCGTCTAAATCCCGACAAAGAACGGTGGAGATACAACAGCATCATGATTCATGAGTGTGGCTTATTTCACTTTTTGACGTTCCTTGTCATCAGATATATCTACCATTTATTAATAAATTAAGAGCCAATGCATATCAACATATATGTAATATACATATAAATGTGGTTTTCTCCACTTGCCGCATCCTCTACTTAATTGGACCGTCTATCTTTTTTTAATTGATAAAAAGAATTCACATGTTTTCCATTATAATTGATTAACTTTTTTAGCATACAAAATTAGAATTTAAACCGTATGTTAATTAGCACATTAAATGATGGGCAAAATTAATTTAATACATTAGCAATTAAATATCTGTTAATTCCAGTATGCTAAAAATAAAAACAATTATAAACAATAGGTTTTCCTCTGTTTTCAGGATTTTTTTTCCATTAATTCTCAGTACGAGAAATACCCAAGTACTTGCTTCATCTGTTGTCAAGTTAATTTGATGAACATCAGATTAAATTCAGTTTGATATCCGATCGGAGTAGTTCAATCGACATTAAAATTCATACGAACAACTTTAAAATTCATATTAATCAAGTTCATATGAATCTTCATACGAACCGGATGGTTTTGACTGAATATATCAGACCGAATTTGTTCTAGCATTAAATAGACCAACTGTACGTAAAATACACGGTGGATAAAAGATTTAATTAACTCAAAGCGAGGTAAGATGATAATTCATGGATATTCATGCGTACACATCGTAATTTGATATCTGGTTTTAGTAACTAATAATGGTTATGTTTGGTTGTGGAGTAAGTGGTGGAGTAAACTCTCTACTCCACTTTTAAGAAACCAAATAAGAAGTAAATTTGAAGGAGTAAGATGGAGTAACATTTGAGTTAATCCGAATTAAGTTACTCCATCTATGAGTCCTGCAATTAGAGTAACATACATGTTATAATTTATTTCTCTTTATTAGCTTATTCAACCAAATTCTAACCAAACATGATTATTTTAATCCGTCTTAGCTTGAAATGAGAAATTTAATTCAGAGTAAATTTACTCCACAACCAAATTACATGACCAACAAGTGCATGTATCTGTTTCATCCCTTCATGAATTCTACATTTTAATTGTGAATGCTCTACCTAAAAGTCTTCAAAGCACTCCAGTTTAGTCTTAGGTTCTCTGAAACATTGAACATTAACCTTATAACCGCCTGCCATAAAAAAATGTCCATATACACTTTTTTTATGTCTGAATTTTGACCTAAGCACCACCAATATATGCTTGCCTTGAGAGCGGGGTTGGGTGTGTACGTTAAAGTGGGTTAAAAAGTGTAGGTGGGTTGGTTTGGGTCCACAAAACGGCCTCAATTTTGGACTCAATTAAAGCACTTCAACCTGACTTTAGAAATTGGGTTCATATAGCTAAGGGAGAGGAGGGTGTCCCATGCCCATCGGACAAGAATAGTGTTTGATAGGTGGTTTCTACCGTCCGATCTACTTTAAAATATATGCGCACGAATATTAAAGCAAACATAACGGATATTAAAGTGATGTGTAAAGATCTTAAAGTGAATCGGACGGTAGAAATTACCCATCGAATAGACTTTGGTCCGAGGGGCATCGGACACCCCCTCTTCCTATAGCTAACAAGGAATCTTTCTGATTTAGTTTAATCATTATACTTTTCTTTATTGCTTTGCACAAGTACTTATTATCTTTGCACAATCTTTGTTCATTCTACCACGTACGCGTGCTGGTGTCATTTTCATTATATGCAACTGCATTTGCATCTAGCCCCTTGCAATAAGAAACAAGTGGGGAGAAAGTATGATACTGTACAATAGAATATTATAAGATATCAATTGCATACAAATACCCATACATGCAGTCTTAGAATACATATCACCTAATTAAGTAGGTAACAAACTATTTCTTTTGGGATCCAGACCGTTCAATCAAAATCCGCACGATTATTAAAGGGGCCTTGTGCATTCCACTCAGGTTAGATTGCTCCGAATTCTGAAATTTTTTTTAGTGACACCCGATTTTCAATTTTTTTAAAAATGACACTCCTGCACAAGGGATTCACGCACCAAAGAATATGGATCCGCACAAGGGATTCGTGCACCAGTCGGGTCCGCACAAGAGATTCGGGCACTGGGTCCGTGCAACCAATTCGTGCACCCATCCCGGGTCCGCACAAGAGATCGGTGCACCCCTCCCCCCCCTCTGGTGCTATAAGAAGCCTTGCGCACTCGGTTAAATTTTTACGCCAGCCCCACTCTGCAAATTTACAGTAATTTTTTTTAATTAACTAATTTTTTTTAATTGCATAGTTTAGATAATTTAATTTAGATAGTTTAGATTAGTTTATTTAGTTTATAGATTAGTTTAGATAATTTAGTTTATTTAGTTTATAGATTAGTTTAGATAATTTAGTTTATTTAGTTTAGATTTAGTTGTAATTTAATTGTAGTTTAGTTTAATTTTGCATTAGATGTCCAAAATAAATGATGATTTTAGTTAAACCACTCGAAATAGTCCGACTAGAGACCAAAATTAGGAATTGTACCAAATTGACCTTAATTTAAAATAAAACGATAGTCATCGAAAGTTACCGGAATTGAAATTAGTAATTTGTACCATTGATTAAAATGAATCCATTTTTTTGGCCCAAAATTAGGTATGTAGACCATAATTGATTTCAGCAATTCGTTCAAATTACCAAAATTGTACAATATTTTTCATTGGTAGTGTTTAAAATTGCACAATTTTTAATTTATCATAGTTTCAGTAATATAGACCAAAATAGATTACAAATGCACAATTGGACCAAAATTTTACATTAGTGTCCTAAAATTACCAAAGTTTGTTAGACAAAAATTATTAAAAGATACCGATTAAGTTAAGATTTGACCAAAAATATCTACTTCCTATTAGTATGGCGTCAATGAGTGGCACGACCCCATTGGATGAGCCGGATTGGGATCAAGAGTTGATCTCTACCATATTTCTGCACTTGACAAAGGAGAGCATTAGTCCCATCTGTTGGTTTTCGCTCTCGGGCCACAAGATCTCACATGCATATGTAAGTTTACATTTGAGAACTAATTTAAATTTAAATTTTATTTTCATTTGGAAAAATATCTCAATTGTTTTTTTTGTTTTCATTTGCAATTTATTGTAGAGTCATGAGTTGACGGAGGTGAGGAATAACCACATGACTCTAAAATATGACGCGCGCTATGCACCGGCGTTACAGAGGATGGGGTTGTGGCACATATCACAGCTCACTCCTATTACCGTAGATGCCGCACTTACATCTGCGCTAGTTGAGAGGTGGCGGCCGGAGACACACATTTCATCTGCCCATTGGAGAGATTACGGTCTCTCTCCAGGACGTGAGTTGTCTATGGGGCCTGCCTATTACTGGAGTTGCTGTGACCAGTGTGGAGTACAGAGACTATGATCAGCTCGTGACTGATCTGCTGGGTGTCGGGTTGATGAAGCGGAGGAATACAAAGAGGGTCGTGATCAACTCCAAGAACGACATCAATATACTAGCCTTGCGGTAGCGTTTTAGGTGACTTTTTAAATTTAATTGATTGCGTGCATGTAACTTTTTAAATTATCTGATTGCGGCATTTATATTCTATACTAAATTACAAGTAATTTTACAGTGGAGTACTAGCCGATAATGCCGATCCCGCTGAGGTAGCACGGTGGACCTGGGGTTACATCATGGAGATGTTCGCCTACTGGATGTTCCCGGATTCATCTGGGGGCACTGTTCCCCCTCTCTGTTACAATTTTTGGTGGACTTTGGGTCACAGGAGGAGGAGTCAGCACATGACTTTTAGTTTGACTTGGGATCTCAGTACGGTAACTACACGCAGTCGCAGGACTTTTATTCTCAGGATTACCCTTCTCCTACATTCTTCTCACAGTCGGAGGTGCCCCAGCAGGACCTCTCGTATGGACCTGAGGGTTATGTAGCTGATACACCCGATATCACATTCGGTCCTGGGGCTAGTCAGAGGCTGTTCGAGGAGATACAGGAGGCTCCACAGGCGTCACCGCCCTCAGGATCCTACATGCCGAGGTTTGAGGGGATTCATGAGAGGATACAAGAGGGGATACATGAAGAGATACCGGAGGAGGGACGGGGCAAGAGGATTAAGAGGAAGAAGGTTCCCTTCACACCAGGATCTTAGTTGATATTTTATTTCATTTGGAGACTGTTATGCATATTTTATTTCGTACGTTAGACTTTTGACTATTGTTTTTTTTTATAGTTGGGGTCTGTTATGCTATTTTGTGATATTTGAATCTTAGTTGCTATTTTTTCTTATCTTATCGTACACACAATATGACGTCTACTCCCATTTAGCTAAGACCACAATGTTACCTTACACTTTGCAGAGGCTGGGACCACCGCCGGTTGGGTACTGTAATAAGCACCATTTGGCCCGTATAAAACTTCACCACCAAAATAACAAGCAATTCCAATCATAATTAGTTGAATTGAATAGACCTAACCATCAATAAATTTACATTTAATTTTAAAAATAATGTGAAATAATAATTTAAAAAATAATGTAAAATAATAATTTTACAAATAAGGGACTAAAGAGAAAAAACTCACAGAGGGGGGGGGGGGGGTGCGCCGATCCCTTGTGTGGACCCGGGTGGGTGTGCCGATCCCTTGTGCGGACCCGGGGTGGGTGCACGAATTCCTTGTGCGGGAGTGTCATTTTTAGAAAAATTGAAATCCGGATGTCATTTATTTTATTACTATTTTACCGGTGTCACAAAAAAAATTTCGGCTCCGAATTCTGATGATCAGACCCGTCCAGAAATATTCTGTTTTACGTTATACCTTAGAGGATCGATATGGACTCTGCAGTTTTATGTTTTGCAAGGATAAAAAAATCTTATTCACCAACTGGAAGTTCTTATATATTATCTGAACTAATTAGAGGAAATGTAAATGAAAACAAAGAATAATAACAAACACTAAAAAAAATATATATATAAAGAGAACAAATTTATCCTATAGAAATACTCGATCGTATAGGGAAAAATTGTTATAGAATTACACTAATTGATCACATTAAAAGTTGTATATCAGCTACAATTTAGTCTGTGAAGCTGAGAAATTTTCTCCCACGCAGCTCATGAGTTCATTCATGGAGCCTGTATACTAGCACATTACTTCCATATCATGTTCCTACAATTTACCTAGAGCAGACATCTACAATATTGAAGAAAATTCAGCTACTTCACATCCTTACCGAGTTTATTTAATGATTGTTATTTGCCCCATAAAATTATACTAAATTATAATCAAGGACTATATATTACTCAACCAATAATCACCCAGGTACTACAATGATATGTGAGGTGCCAAGCTTTCAGACTGGATTCAGATTTGACAGTTTTGTGTGACAATATGTTAGTCATCTTGTAGAAACTGTTAGACCTGAATCACATGAAAGAGACGAACTCAACATATTATTGCACCATTATGATGTATTCCAAAATGTTCTCTTCTATATTACCATGGCAGCCTTATTGTCAAACCTAATTATACATCGTCTCTCGACTCCCTTGTCACTGGCGCCACCGACTTGAAGTGGAGCGCAAGGAGAGTGATCTCTACCAAAACTCCTAACATGATCATTGAGTGACCGCTTATGCTTGAAATCCGATCCGCAACTGCAGAACCACAACTTACCGCAATTCTTCTCGTGTGTTCTCCAGTCTCCTTTCACAGCAAATGGCTTTGCGCATTTGCGGCATTTGAATAGCTTTGTACCATGCTTCCTCTTGTAGTGAGTTTGAAGTGTTCTAAAGTCCTTTAGGGTTCTCGCCCGTGAATGGTTTATGTTGTACTTACACCCTTGCATGCAACAATAGCAAGGAAGCTTCAGCATTGCGAGAGTTTGTCGGGTCCCTTTGAGCGAATTGGGTCCCTTTCGGTACTCTCTTCCATGTCCCCACATGTGCATCTGCATAAGCAAATTAAATATGTTTAGTGATCATTGATTAGTATTGTTGACATAACAAATTAAGCAAATTTACTTTGTTCATCAGATGTATATATATGAAGATAAGAAATTAATGATCATTAATTATCACATTACAAATTAGAAATTAAGTCGACCGTTATAAATTATTAAGGAGATAGTGAAATGTACAAATTTAGTTGTCACACATGGCTTTGGTATAAATTATAAAATAGGCATGTTTACTACATATCGTTGATCACATGTAAATTATAAACTTCAATTTATTAGAGTTCATCATCTGGTCTAAAGGAGTGTATATAATTTTCTCATGCAATTATTGATGGTGCATGGACTATATATTAATTAGTTGTACTGCGATCCGGATTTCGGACTGTCTGCTCATTATTCACACAAAATAAAAAAGGAACTATAGAAATAAAATATTAAGAATAAAAAGAAAAAGGAAGTAGTGAAAAATCTTAGCAGACCTTTACCCTTAGCAGACCTTTACCTCAATTATGAGTTTTTTTTTTTATTTTTTTTATTATAGATCTAGGTACGTACGTAATGACGTGATTACAGCATTCTATGAACCAAAGTTTTCAAAAGATAATCATCACTATAAGAAGTTGAACAAAATCTTTCTGGGTGAAAAAAACACATATATATTGAATATTTATTGATTTTGCTAATGATGACAGCCTGCAAAATTTATTATGGTAATGATCAAAACAACTATTTTCATTATTTTTGGAAATCATGGTACTATAAGAGACCTGCATATTGTTGTAGCGGTTGAAGGTCTTGTTACAAACATGGCACGAAAACTGCACCGCTCCGATCATGATCTGTTCGACGGTCGGGATCCAGTAGCCTCTCTCTTCATCAAAAGCTCCTTCCTCCTCTTGCTCAAAATCCTTCACAATTTTCAACTTTATTTCCTCTTCTTTTTCTTCCTCTTTTAGCGAACTTGAACTTGCACTTGCAACAGTATCAGTAGTTTTCTCTTCGAAAGCGCAAAACAGTCCGATATTCAAATCGACCTCACAACCTCTAATCCGTTCATCTCTTTCTACTTCTTCTCCATCTTGCTCTTCCTTCTTTATTGGTTGTTTGGTTTCTTCGAGCTTACTCAAAAGCGGCAAACACTGATTTGTCTCTACCTCTGATTGGAAAGAGACGAAGCCGAGATGATACTGATAGTGCTCATCCATGGCTAGTAACTCCCTCAATACCATCTCTTTGTTTTCTTCCTTGGTTTCTATATTTATCTCCAAAAGAGGCGAATGATTATAAGTAGTAGATGTGGTGTGGAGAAGGGTAACTGGTATGAAGACTTATTATGCATGTCAAGCTAGCGTGCCTGTTTCGGTCTTTGTTGGTTTCCAAACAGAGAGAGAGATGTCAGATGTGGGTCCACTTCAGGTCGTCTGGTAAAGCCGCAGTAGCCAGTAGATCAGGTTCTTTTTATCAAGGCCTTTTTCACATGAGAATATGAGATATGTTACACGTGTGCCACGCGTCACCTCTATACGCTCGGTGTTCTTTCTTCGTTTAGGCCCTCTGTTTTAGTAAAATCATCGATCACTCCTGTAATGTTATGTATGGTCAAAGATAAGCATCTTGTCGTGTTACTCTGAGATAGAAAAAGTAGGCTCTGTTAAACACTTCAGAGCGTTCCCATTAATTTATAGATAGTATGCATGTGTGATTATTGATTTTTCTTTTAAAAAAATTCCGGTTTTAACATTTTAATTACTTAAAACTTTTCATATATGTAAAAAACACTTTTAGAAGGGTAAAGTCATTTTCCTGAATTACTGATTAATTAATGAGTAGATTTAATTAAAAAAGTTGGTTATTATTATATCGAATAAGCAAAATTGGTTGATGTTATGGGAAATTTTGTATTCATAGAAATTATAAAATTAAATTGTACGGAAACAGAAAGAGTACCACATTTTTAACAAATATAGTAAGATCAGAGGCATTGAGCGCGATCCAACTTTTTATGGATATGAGACATTGGTTCAGATCCATATTTTGTTTTTTTTCCAACGTCTATACAACTTTAATTACAAATTTCAACATTTAAAAAAAAAAAAACATGGATTGTAATCAATATTTCTGATTTTAATTACTATATTCGTTGAAAACAAGACACTCTTTTTGTCTTCCTCAAAAAAAAAAGACACTCTTTTTGTTTCTGTACATCTGAATTTTACAATTTTTATGAATAAAAAATTTCTGATGTTATGAGTGATAATTTGAAAACACTACAAAATATAATTAATTATCCAATTTGTCTTATCTGATGTCTTTTTCTAATGGTGTATATTTCCTCTTTGCATAACGTGTTGATTTATAAATTGTATAAACTAGGTTTGAAACTTTGAACAAAGATTCATGAGATGTATATAGAAAATTATTTTTCATGATGAATTTTGAGTTGGTTATGTTTGCTGTTGATATGTCATAATGTATAAAATTACAAAATTATTACTTGATATATAAATTTCTTTTTTTATATTTTCTTTTGGTCAATTACTTTGGTAATAATTTTGTGGCACTAAAAACATGTTTTAATTAAATTATTTTTATCCACCATTCATTTTATACATACCATGCACTCATCGCATCCTTAACATAGTTGCCTAGAATAATTTGATATTCTTGATACCAATATAAATAAGAACTTCTAACTTTAGATACATTCTATGTTGTTCGTTGTTTCGGTAAAATTATATTGCACTAGGGATGGCCAAAAAGCTTAAAGCTTGTGGTTCGATTGTGACTCGCATCTGGTTTGCTCACTAACAGTTCATTCATTACTGGACTGAGCTGTTAACGAGCCAGCTCGCTACTAGTTCGGTCTAGAATTAACGAGTTTGGGCTGGGACCTAGTTTGGTCGCCAGCTCACGAGCTAGCTCGGCTAGGCATCAATTTGTGTGCATTTTATACTGCTAAGCTCGGTCCAGCTCGATCCAGCTCGGTCCAAAAAGTTTGTAAAATTTATTTTCTTCTTAAAACAAGGTCCAGCCAGATTCAGTGAGCCAGCTCATCAGCTCGCGAGCTAGCTCAGCCTAGCTCGTCACGAATTTGAGCTGAAGTTCTAGCTCGAAAGTCCTAATTACAGCTCGCTTGGTCTAGGCTCGATCCATAATTAAAGAGATGAGCTAAAGCCCAGCCTGATCCAAACCAGCTCGTTTATAGCCCTAGCAATATCCGCTGTTCTCTGGAACGAAACCTTTCCATACGTATGACTCAAAAAGTATGATATATTTTATTTTTCTCATCTTCATTCATAATTTGATGCTTTTGAAGGGGCCAAGTTGTAACTCGTTTAAATCGATCTCTGTGAACTAGGGAATAGGATCGCCACATGTACCGGTCGGCTGGTGATGGAGTGCCGCAGGTACAACACACAGATGCAGGTTTCTATTTCTGTGTGTAGAAAGTATATGAGAAAGTGCGCCACTAAGGCACTAAGAAACCTTTTTCTTATTCTTTCTTTGACTCTTTTTTTTTTTTTTTTATTTATCTGGCGACTGATAAATTAACAAAACGCGTTTCTGTTCAATATGGTTGAAATTGACTTGATAGTGTTACTTTAACTTTCTTTGACAAATTCTCCCCAAAAAAAGTATATGAATTTTTGCAAATACCAAATAACTCATGAGCCATTTTTCTTAATTTTAGTTGTTCCTTTACACTAGTAAATAACAAGTTAAAAGTAATATATTCACCGTAGTTCAGCAAAAAAAAAAAAAAAAAAAATCAAATAGGAAATCGATAAAAATCATTAACCGACCTTCCCTTCATGATCAGAAATGCATTTGAATTACATCTAAAATAAAAATAACAACACAGCAAAAATTACCGATTAATACTATTTTTTTTAATAACTCGATTAAGTTATTTTTTATATATATAGAATCAAATTTAAATATTTCAAAGAAATAAGCATACTGGATTTGGTTTTTATAAAAAAAAAAGCTGTGAATCGGTGGAGACAATTTACTATTTAGGTAATAAGTATGATGGAGCAAAAGAATTTATGTTATCGGTGGAGCTGTTTTTCATAACAATCAAATTCAACATGTTTGTTTCGTTGAAATAGTTAAATTTGATGCTATTAAAAAAAATCCTCGTTTAATACTATTTTCATGCAATTAAATTGCTCCAGGTCGGTAGAGTGAGCAAAAGATAGGCCCAATATTTAATAGTATTGGGCCGACAACAACTATTAAATAAGATTTGTCACTTGGGTTTTTTCAATGTTATCTAACCATCCGCATTAGGCCATGTGTTAACTTTGAGAAGTTTCTTAACAAGTTAACATCATATGAGCAGAATGACCTTTTTTTTAATTTTTTAATTAAAGAGTCCCGGTACATTTCAGTATATTTTAGATGCTATTTTTGAGATTTAAATTTGCGTATTTTTGAAAGAGAGACGTTAGCTCGTACCACTGCACTAAGTCCACAGTTATAGAATGGCCTAATTATTATTTCTTGTTTTGCTGTTAATGTCTTAGGTTATTTTGAACATTTACATGTGGTAATTATTATTTCTATTGTAATTTCTATTGTATTTCAGACAGAGAACAAGAATTTCATTTAGCTGATTAATAATGGGGTTTTGGTCTCTGAATTTGAAGTGATAAGAGGTGGAGAAATTAAAAAATATACATATATTTGGTACAATCATATTTTTAAGATTTGTTGTATTATTGCTTTACTCCAAACTAGTTTCATTTGGTAATTCAGAAAATTAAAAAAAAAAATGTTTCAGACTAAACAAAGATAATTTAAGAAAAATTAAATATGCAAAATTAAAAATATCAAGACAATTAAACAGAACTCGAAAGGGATTGCTGGCATCAGAATCCTACTTATGGACAAAGCAACCCTTATCTCCTTTGTCACTATATATGGCTTTAATTAGCCTTGATGCGCTTCCAAAGCATATTTATTGCATGGGGATAGACATATATAGGAAAAATACATCTGCTGGATGGATCAAACAAACTTAAATTGGCAACACAGCTTTGCTACGTCTCCTATATCTAGACCTAGGCTTGTATCAGTACTTGACAGTGAAATTAACATGCTCTAGAGTTCAATTACTTAATCTATAATTAACTTGAGATATGTGACAACAAAATTACTTTACAAAATTGTACAAAAATGCTAATTACTTTACAATTATACAAATTAGCAGAACGCCTATGTTTTGCCTAAGATAGGTTCTCAGTGGTGTTAGTTTCATACATATTTATTTAGTAGGACTCCGACTGTTTTAAAATTGCTAAATAAGTTCTATAGAGAAAAAAGGGAAAAGTTCTTAAAAAATATATTAATAAAATTATAAACGTCAACAAAAGACAGAGAGCCATCAAGTAAGCGCGCATTGCCTCTGCTGCTGCTAATACTAATCCAGATCACATGCATACCGTCATTTTCTTGTAATTTTGTACTTGGTATTCTGATCACCACTTCGAGTCTGCACACAATTTATATCAGCTTAGGTCAGGGCGGAGTCAGGTTTTCAAATTATAAAGATTAAATATGAACGGAGATCAATCATATACAATTTTCATGCTGCAAATGGATGTCAATTGTATATTACCAGTAATATTTTACTTTAAACTATATAGAAAATAAGACACATAAATATAAATTTTTTGAAAATAAATAAAGGTCAATTAACTCATGTTCCTTTTTTCGTGGCTCCGTTGTTGCTTGAGGTAACATAATTTTTAAGTTTGAATCCGGTTTGTTCTTTATATACTAACACAAATTTTAAAGGAGCCCGTGCATTACAAAATTGGGTCGAATTGGTTCGGATTCTCATCAGACGGTCCGAATTATAGGATGTAGACTCGTCTGGACGTACATGTTCTCACCTTAAAATTTTTGGCAGCTACCTCAACCATTGGTTATCACAAACCTTCACTGGTTGGATTGCTACGAAGAACATTTACCATGACAAAAAATTTGAGGAAATATATACAAATACTAAATATTTGTGCATACAGTGTATGGAGCTAATTGCTGGTTTTTGTCTTCCTATATTCAATAAATTATTATCTATTTCTTACTCAAAAAAAATTATTATCTATTTATCTACACTATAATTTGATATCTGAATAGGTTTGAAAATTGAAAGCTTCAAATTTAGTACCCCGGGAATTATTGTTTGAAAATAAGGTTAATAAATATATTTTTAGTCCATTTAACTTCCACGTCTATGAGAATTATTCAATTAATTACTATTAGTTGGAATGTACATTATTTTGATCGTTATTTGTTGAAATTAATATTTTTGTTATATTGTTTATTTTGCGTTAGTCTATATGATTGTAGCATGGCAAAAATTCAAACACATATTAAAAATTAATTATATATTTTTTTTATACTGATTATGGATATCAATCTTATAGTACTCCAAACACTCTAACACTATAAAAAATTATGTATAAGTACAAATTTTTTGAAATAAATGAAAGTTAATTGACAGTGAATGTAGTTTCACCCTTGAGCAAACTAATGAGCTATTGGTCAATATAAGTATTGAGCTAAGTTTAAAAGTGTATAGATGGGGATTGAATTCTTTGTCTTCCAGGGGGCAAGATTTTCCTGTTTCTGAATTACTGATATGTTGGTTACACCAAAACTAAAAACTAATATTTAAATTTATAAACTTGTCTGAACTCATATGCCAGCCTCACGGAACAGGTGATCTCTAATACCTGAATGTTATTGATGTCGTAAATGTTCCATGTAATTTCTAATACCTGAATGACTTTACATGTAACAAAACAATAAAATAATAAAGAGACAAAAAGAGAGTTTCTAGAAGTTTCCAACCGCCACTATCTATTTTTTTGCTCTTCCACTAATTAAGCACACAAAATTTAGAATACTAGATCAATCAATATGGACCTTGAATAGACTAACATTATTATAATTCAAAAAAATATTAATACTTTTCTATTTTACTTTCTGCTGACAATTTATATGATAAGTTCATTAACAATGCACAGTTTAGTGAAACAACATTATCTTATCATCAGTTTCTGTCATTAATAACGAAACATGAAATTACTATCATATAAAGGTACAATAAATGAGAAGACCAACCATCATAAATAACTGAGTCTGGTTAGACACCAACTCCAAAATTAATTGGATATAGTTCAAATGACTAATCCAAACCGTTCAAACCGATTTACTTTATGAGTGATGTATTTACATGTAATTTTTTATATTTTTGAATTATTTTAGTATCAAATCAAGCGGTCAAAAATGTTGAAAAATGAATGTATTAAAATTAACTTAAAAACTCATACATTTGACAGCTTGACT
>CAXKVW010001009.1:0-36687 GCA_964058825.1 Carex arenaria
AAATATACTATATTGCACATATTCACTTACTTTAAACTTAGCAAGAGTCGTAATTAATTAATGCATAACAATTGGAATAAATTTTTTTCTTGTGAAACATTACAGATTTACGACAATTGGAATAACTTTTTTATTGATGTTGTGAAACATTACAGCTTTATGTTATATTTGAGAAATATTATTTGACAATATTATATATTACTGTAATCTAATTACAAATGACATTTTATTATTTATTTTAAAATAAAGTTAAAATTATTATTTATAAAATATTATAACAAACATATATTTGATATTTTACATTTTTCTATAAAAAGTAACACTTATATATCATCTAAACAATAAAAAAAATGAAGTTCATACAATCATACTTGATACATAGAGAAAGGAAAAGACATTTGCAGTCTCTGCTTTTACGTGACTGGAGAGCAGGGACGCAGGACACTATTCCATCTTGGAAATATTTTTCTCCACTCTTCGTGGCAGGAAATAGTAAACCAGGAAACGACACACAGACCCGGAGCAGTTTGGAAGTAATGCCCAAACCCAAACCCAATCCCAATCCCAATCCCAATCCCAATCCCAATCCAAACCTGGTTTACCATTTTTCATAAAACCACCGGCGCCTCCTCAGTACCAGCAAGCTGTAGCCCCCACTGCCAAAACCATGCAACCACTGAATTATATATCCTTTCTCACCCCCTTCTCTCCCTCCCATAGTCCCTTTCCCATTTCCATTCCCTTCAAAATTCACAACCAAACCAATTAAACCAATAACAACAAGAGAAACAAAAATTAACAATCTTTCCAGTTCCAATTAAGTTCCAACGATGAGGATGAGTTGTAACGGATGCAGAGTACTGAGAAAAGGATGTAGCGAGAACTGCAGCATTCGACCATGCTTACAGTGGATCAAGAGCCCAGAAGCCCAAGGCCATGCCACCGTCTTCCTCGCCAAGTTCTACGGCCGTGCTGGTTTAATGAATCTCATTAATTCCGGTCCTGACCACCTCCGCCCTGCTGTTTTTAGATCCTTGCTCTATGAAGCCTGTGGCCGAATGGTCAACCCCATTTATGGATCTGTCGGCCTACTCTGGTCCGGCAGCTGGCCTTTGGTTGAAGCCGCTGTCGATGCTGTCTTGAAAGGTGCACCCATCGATTCAATCCCTTCTGAGACTGCCGCTGCCGGCCCTGTCCCACACCCGACTTACGACATTCGACACGTGTCAAAGACCGGTGGCACTGATGCAGAGCTCCATAAGGTAAACAAGACTGCGCGTACCCGGTTCAAGCGCACCGGGAAGTCGGGCAAGGTCAATCCATCTCCACCTTCCCATACTGAAAATGAACCTGAGCTGACTCACGACTCGTCTGATCCTAATCTGATTAAACCAATGTGTTGCGATGGGACCCAGAGGGAAGCATCAGTAGACACCGTAGAGGCTGGGTCTCACGTGAGTCAGGGTGAACCGGGACCGGCGGTGGAGTGTGAAGATATGGGTCTGGATTTGACGCTCGGGTTCGGGTTTCAAACCGCAAGACGAGATGCGGGTCGGGATCATTCTGAGCCGGCGAGCTGTGGCGAAAGCACCGGTCCTTGTACGCTCGGTCTAGCGCTCCAATTAAGTGCATGAGAATCTCATTCATTTAGTTCAAGTGGCAGCTAGGAAATATGGAAATGGCACCTTTTTTTTATTTTTTCAAAGTAAGGGAAATAGCAGTTTTGTCTGTTTTTGTTAGGAATTTAGAGAGTATATCAGCTTTTTTATTCTTTGTTTGTTTGTTTGCTGACAAAATTCGTAGCTTGTAAACAGTTTATCATATTCTATTTTCGATAATGTAAAGATCTATCTTTTTAACTTTTATTTCATATTTCATATATGGATGTAAAAGGTATAAAGAATATTGATGCTAAGTTTAATTTCCATTGAAAGATTGAAAATATTATGCAGCAAGCAAGCAAGTTTTGACAAAGACCATGCTTAAAAAATAGGGAGGGTAAATATATTAACAGAGCAGTTTCCATTTCATCCAGCGCACGAACCCTATGTAGAGCTGCTTTCATTCTATAGTCCGTGCGATGGTTGAAGTTAAAACTGCTTTGTGAGAAGGTAAGTGGGTTAGCAAGAGAAGAAATGGAAGAAGAAAAAAAAAACAATAGAATAGAAAAAGGAAGAAGGGGAAAACCGTAGATGGTATTGGAATTTGGAAATTGCGGTCCCGCCCACAGATAGAATTCAGACTAGAAAATACAGATACAGTGGCCACCTCGCTGCACGTTTTCCACAAAACCAGGAGCCTTAAAACCAGAGAAAACGACTTCGGAATTAAGAAAAAAAAAAAAAGTTATTGCTATTAGGTCTACGTCTAAAGTTAAAAAGAATAAAAAGAATAGACTGCCGACTTCGCAAGTAATAACCAAGGATTTGTACTCCCTATAAATTCCCTAGTTTAAAGGTTCTTTGCCATCCAATCACATAAGAATAAAATTATGTTTCTTTAGTCTTTACCATAAATTCATCATTTTTCCGATCGAAACGCATGAAATAATTGATGAACTAAATATTAAATTACTTAATTTCATATGCTTCTTATCTTATTATTTAGGATCACATTTATATTTTAAATTTTTAAATTTAAACAATATTTGTCAAGATATCAATTAAAAATATGAGGACAGATTCACTCTAACATAATAAATAAGTACTTATTAATATTGAATTGCTAATATATATACCTCTGAATTTTTTTTCTTTCTAATGTATTGTATGCGTATGCAACAATATTGTGACTTGAATTCATAATATATATAAAAAAGAAATATTTTAGAATCTAGCCACTTGAAGAGACTAATTAGTTCGGTTTGTTCGCTATTCTTCTCTTGCGAATTATAAAATCGTCGCTGTTCTCTCAATCCTTGGGCAAGATTTTGAGTTCATCTGTACCTTGTAATTATAATTAAATATAAAAAAAAAGTTCCAAATACTACCAATTCTAATGTTAAATTTATAAAATAGTTTTGTCCACATGACAGGCTGGAAAGAAACTCGCATTGGTGTCGTTTCGCAATAAAGTGAACAAAGATGACCGTTAATTTACACCTTGTTTGTTTCGATGGAGAGTAGAAGAAAGAAAGGAAGTTGAAGAATAGAAGAGAATTGAATAGAATAGAAATGAAGATTGATATATTTAATATTTTTATATTTGGATGATTAATGAGGAAAAATAAGTTTAATTTTTTTTTGTTTGATTAATTAAAATTTATAAGGTTAATGAAAAATTCGGTAACGATTGTAGATTTGTGATAAAGAAACTTAGATGTAAGTTATACAAGTAAGATATTGAGTTTGGTATTTGTGTTATTTTTTTTTATAATATTTGCAACAAAATTTATTTTCATCCGTTATACCACAAATCGGAAAGAAAATTGATTTTATTAATTATAATTATATAAGGTTAAATTTTTAATCTCCTTGCGATTCGAGAAAAAAAATTATTTTATTTTCATTCTCTCTCTTACTCTACTCTCCATCCAAATAAGGTGTTAGGAGAGGAAAAAGTAAATAAGTCGGATCAATTCAATAAATTCAATTCAATTCCGCATACTGTGGCTGTGGCTGGGAAATCATTTTCAAACAAAAAAATTGAACAAACTTCCCGTCCCCGGTTTTTTGGAAACGATACCTCCTATTTTAGCCATCTCCTCACCAGTCCCACAAGAAATGGATGTATCCCATCCGTAATGCTATGAAACCATTAAACCAACTTTAGCCGCACAAATTAAAACTCATATGTTCGTAAAACATATTAACACTCAAAGTTTATAAAATTATTTTAGTTGAAGATATGAAAAATTAAATATATATAATTTATTTTTCACCTCTTTAATTTTACTGAAATTAGATCCTAATAAACTCATTTTAAAACTCAAACACAAAATTCTATTTTTCTTTGAACAACGGTGAGATCCCAATTATAAAATAAAAATTTTAGAAGTAATTTAATTGTAAAACTATAGTCACAAGTAATTTATTTTTTTTATTGCATGATTGCTGGCAGTTTTCTTCTAACAAAAAAAATCATTATCCGTTATGTCAGAATACAAGAACAACTTCAAGTTTATTGAAAAGTATACAGATGAAGAAAGAACATAAGAATAAAAACTTTATTTATAGTTGTCGGAAAATTTATAAATCTTTTATACAATGAATGATACATGTTCGAACGATCAAAATTAATATAAATAAATGAAGCATATATGAATGCATGATAGCAAACTTGAAACAATTTCAATATTTCTCCGGTTCTGCTCTGCGGGAAAAAAAGGCGGTAAATAAAAATTCCTCAAGTTCCATTTAAACTGGAGAGAATCAACATTCTCAGAAATCTTTTTCTCCACGCTTCGTGGCAGTTTCACGAAACCACAGAAAACAATCCCAATCAAAAAGGAAAAAGGAACCGCGCGCCGAAACCTGGTTTCCTATCTTTCATAAAACCGCTGGCGACTCATTTCTTTCTTTCTTTCTTCTCCTGTCGGGATCCCTCCATAAAACCACATAAAACCTCTCTCCCTCTCCCATCAAAATTCAAAACCAAAGTCAAGAAAACTTCAAATTAATTAATTAAGATGAGAATGAGTTGCAATGGTTGCAGAGTGCTGAGAAAAGGATGTAACAAGAGCTGCAGCATTCGACCGTGTCTGCAGTGGATCGAGAACCCTGAATCCCAGGCTAACGCTACCATCTTCCTCGCTAAGTTCTATGGCCGCACCGGCCTTTTAAATCTCATCAATTCCGGCCCCGATCACCTCCGCCCAGAGATATTTAGATCATTGATGTATGAAGCCTGTGCTCGAATTGTGAACCCGGTTTATGGATCAGTAGGGTTAGTTTGTTCCGGCAGCTGGCCCATGGTGGAGGCGGCTGTCGAAGCCGTGCTAAAAGGAGAACCAATTGTTTCAATTCCTTCTAATGCTACCGCCGCTGCCGCACCAGTTGCCCACCCGACTTACGACATACGCCATCTCTCAAAAACCAGTCCTGATTCAGAGCTTCACATCGTATCCAAAACAATGCGCACCAGGTTCAAGCGAACAGCAAAGGCGAACAAGGTCGCACACCGGCCCCAGACTGAACCCGAAACCAAAACCATGCATGAGCCTGAGTTGAGTCATAACTTGTCGGTGGACACGGTGGATGAAGCATCAGATGTGAGTCAGGGTGAACCACGACCTGTGGTAGAATGTGAAGATGTGGGTCTGGATTTGACACTTGGGTTTGGGTGTGAACCTGCGAGTCGAGACGGCGGTCCGGGCCGGTTTAAGCCGACCGAGATATGCGTGTCAAGTAGCAGTGAGAGCACTTATGCTTGTTCGCTCAGTCTAGAGCTCCAATTAAGCGCATGAAATTTACCAAGGGAAAAATAGAGAAATAGCAATTTTGCGGTGTTTGTAGCAATGCCCTGTAATTAAAGATGCAGTATTTAATTAGGAATCAATTTTATTATTTTCACTTTTATTTTTTTTGGTTATGTATACAAAATTACAAAATCAAGTTCCATTAAATTTTTTCAATTTAATGAAATAACGGACAATTGAGTTAACACTGTTAATGGGTATTTATAATTTAATTATTTAATTTAAATTGTATGAATGAAATCACATATGGATCCAGAAAATACATTATACGTTTTCTTTTATTGAAAGCCCGTAGGCAATTTAGAATTTTTCTGTTTAATTAGACATTGCGAACTTCAATTAATTTCACTTGCCTTAGAAATATTAGTTAATTTATACCTATAAAGGTTAAAGTTAAAAACCTTATAACGAATATGAGACGAACGGAATAATATACCAAAATCTTTTTAAGAATATTTTAAAAAAATCAATGTCATTCAATAAATTTTGGGAAAAAAAATAGACTCAATTGATTGTCTTTCTCTTCACATAAGTTTGTCACCGAATCTATATCTATATATTAAAGACAATAACTGAACACCTGAAATGTTCATATCTAATGAAAATATTAAGACAAAACCTCTTGCATTAGGCTATTTTCCTTCTTTTTCTCCACTTGGAACGCTCACAAAAATAAGAAAGCGATCTTCATTATCAAATTTGTTTTATATAAACAGAACATTAATTCTAATAAGTAATAAGACATCACTAATTCGTGATTATTTTTTTATATTTTATGAATATATTTTTTGTGTTATTTTTCTCAAGTCTCCCAACAAAAATGAAAAATTTACTATTTTCATCCAACCTTGGGCTCCGCCATCGTACTCTTTGAACTTTCTTGCTTCGAAATTAATAGTAATCATTTTTATAAAAGTTCAATTTTGACAAGAATAATTTTACAAAAGAAAGTTACGGTTCAATAAATTTTAGTCATAAATAAATGTTTTTGTTATACTCTAACCATCTATATAATAAATAATAATACGATTAAAGACATAAAAATATCATAGAGATAAATACAAATTTCGTTATATGAGGAGAGAGAAGGCATGTGAAAGTATGAGACCTCCAATAATAATTAATAAAGAAGAAGAAAGAATAAACTTGAATATATGAGAATACTATTGATGAATCTTTTTAAAAAAATCAATAAATATAATGTGGAATTATTGTTAGAAAGTTTCTTTAAATGCGATTTCCAATAAATTTAAGGACCCAAGGTCTTTTCTTGCTCTCTCATTCTCTATACATAGAGGCTAATTAATTGAAATATTCTTAAAAAAAATTCAGTCCAAGGTCTCAACTCTCAACTAGACGTGTTAAAACTTAAAACAAAGTTTCACAAATATTCACAAAAAAAATTACCACCAAATTAAGAAATTCGCATCCTCTGACTGAGATATCTCAAACTTTACGTGACATTTTGGAACATCTCAATCGTTCAAATACGTTATGCACGAATCTCAAAGCTCCAATAATACTGCCCCTACGCTGCCCCGAATAGACACCGGACACGTCGGATATCTCAATTAAGATACGCACTCCAAAAGAAGGGGGTCAAGGCATAAAAATATACTACTATTATGTACTCAAGGAATCATCAGAATCGAAGGTATAATTTTATGATTTGTTTCAGATAAACATATATTATATAGTTTGAAGATTAGTTTAGAAACAAGTGGAGAGAGAGAGGGGGGCTGCCCCTGCCTGTATACAGCCTCTGCCTCTGGTGGCGTCACGTCATTCGTCATTCCTCAATGCTTCTTATACTGCGGCTCATAAATCATATTCAAATTCAAACAAAAGGGAGGAGATGTTCCAATCCAGAGCATGTAACACTTTGGGATATCAGATTTTCACGTACCCTGTTTTCTCGGAACCAAATCCCAATTGTTTTCTTTTCCTCTCCAGTGCTACAATTACTGTATCTGTCCAGTAACAGAACATAATATTCCTTTATACATATGAAACTGAAGTTGCTTGTTAGATGTTGAAATTTACAATGTTAAAAGGAAAAACAATACTAAAATTAACCTTCATTGTTTCAATTATTTTACGTCTTTTTTTATGATTACATCACGACAGAGAATAATTCGTAAATACTTATTATAATACTACAACTTCCTCCGTCAATTTAATACAGACATGGGACAAAAAAAAAAAATTAAGTCCAATAAATTCTCTCTATCGCTTATTATGTAACTAAAATAAACAATACTTGACTGGACTTCTATCCTGTTCCTTCCACAGGAGAACATTATGACCAATACCAAAAATCCGGTAAAGATTTTAACAGAGTGGATTTACCTACAGGCAGCGCAGTAGTTCTATGAAATTCAGTTTTGATTGTATAGTCCAAGTGCTGCATGAAGTAAAAATAAGTCTGTTAAAATATTTGCCCCCCAGAAACGGTTTAGTTTTCTCCGCTCTTCGCGGCAGTATCAAGTAAACCAGGAAACCCAACAAATATAAGAAAACTGGTTGGACCGCGCGCCGTAACCTGGTGTCTCATTTTTCATAAAACCACCGGCGCTATGCATCACCTCTCCAAGCTCAACCACCTATAAAACTTCCTTGTCCCCTCTCTTTCCCTCCCATCACTCTCACAATTCACTAGAAAAATTTCAGCAAAATTAAGCCAATAGATAGATAGATCGAGCAAAGATGAGGATGAGTTGCAATGGATGCAGAGTACTGAGGAAAGGATGCAGCGAGAACTGCAGCATTCGACCATGTTTGCAGTGGATCAAGAACCCAGAAGCCCAGGCCCATGCCACCGTCTTCCTCGCCAAGTTCTACGGCCGTGCCGGTCTGATCAATCTCATCAACTCCGGCCCCAGCCCATGGGCGAGTCTAGTGTGTAACAGGGGTAGGCACTTGCCTACCCCTGGATTTTGGATTTTTTTTTTGGGCTGTGCTTTTCAAAGCCCATAACTCAAAAATATTAAAATCAAAGCAGAAGCCCATCTTGGATCATCGGACGCCAATTCGCCAATTCGCCAAATAGAAAATTCATCAGACCACACGACGCGATGCGAGAAGGGAAAGTGACTATGCTACGCGAGAAGGGAAGACCACGCGACGCGCCTCCGCCTCCGCCTGCAGCCTGTGCGGCTGAGTCGGCCGTCTCCACTTGCCGCCTGCACCGATGCGCGGCTGTGCCTTCTGCCAATCCGCGTCCGCGTCTACGGTGTCTGCCTCCGCCTCTGCCTTCTGCGTCCGCGTTCGCGTGCGCCTTCCGCCTCCGTATGTTGGCTTTTAAATTAGTTCAATTTTTATTTTTCAAAATAATTACTTTGGTGTTTAAATATATCTTGAATATCTATTTCAAATTTTCTACTTGTATGAATCAACCAGATATACAATTGAACGTTTCCAATTTCCCAAGTACTGGATCATGCAATCTTTAATTTGTACTAATGAAATAAAAACATAGTTGATCAGAGATAGTTGTTTTGTTCTCACCTGGGGTCTTGGTGCCATGCGTGGTTTACTGGTTTTGGTATTGGCCGGTTTGGATCAGGTGGCATGTTATTTATATTCTGTAATAGACTAATAGGCTAATAGCAACA
This sequence comes from Carex arenaria, assembly GCA_964058825.1. Lineage (NCBI taxonomy): Eukaryota > Viridiplantae > Streptophyta > Magnoliopsida > Poales > Cyperaceae > Carex > Carex arenaria. The sequence continues at coordinate 9,031 of CAXKVW010001009.1, forward strand.
GTAGAGAAATATCAATCATATAGAGAAAACAACTATATCAAGAAATTATCTCTGATCTCGACAATTTCCAATATTTATTATAAATTTTTGACTTAGTTGAAACTTTTGATATATTTCTTGCTATTTTTTTTAATTGTGTATTGAATCCGAATCGACCCGAATCCGTTAATTTACTTGAACCCGAATCCGAGTTTTGCCTACCCCTGGCTCAAATCCTAGCCTCGCCACTGCCCCAGCCACCTCCGCCCAAAGATATTTAGACCATTGCTCTATGAAGCCTGTGGTCGAATTGTGAACCCTATCCATGGCTCGGTGGGCCTTCTCTACTCTGGCAGCTGGCCCATGGTCCAGGCAGCCGTCGATGCCGTGCTCAAAGGAGCTCCCATTGTGTCAATTTCTTCTGACAGTGCTGCTTCCGGGTCGGTCCCACAGCCAACCTATGGTATACGGCATGTCTACAAAACCGGCTTGGATGCAGAGCTCCGTAAGGTGTCGAAAACAACCCGGACCCAGTTCAAGCGCAGGGCCAAATCCAACAAGCCCGAAACCTATCACGAGCACAGCAACCGCTCGTCAGAACCAAATTGCTGTGGAGCCGGTCGTGACGAATCTGTTGACACACATGAGGCAGCTACACACGTGAGCCAATGGGAACCAAGTCCAGCAGTGGAGTTCGAAGACCGGCCTCTGGATTTGACGCTCGGATTCGGGCTTGAAGTACCCGTTAAGAGAGCTGCGGTTCAGGTCCCGTCTAAACCGTCCAAGCAAAGGGACTCAACCAGTGGTGATAGCGCTGGTGCTTCCTCATTCGGCCTTGAGCTTCAATTATGCGCGTGAGAAGAGCAACAGGAAATTAACTCAAAAGAAATGATAGTTTTGAGAGCACAACCTTTGATGCTTTGAGATTCGTGCTAAACAAAGGTGCGATGGGAACGTGAAGAAGAGGGAAAATAAATCTGCTGATATTCCAATCACAACTGGTCATGTATTTTGAGATTCGTGTACAAAAACTAACTTCTTTTGAAATGATTGCACTTCAATAAATAAATGGTTGAGATTGGAATCGCGGGATTATGCGATCCTTTAAAATCGCAGCAGATTTGCTTCCCAAGAATTGAGCTATTCGTTAGTGTGTCACAATTTTGCGTGGAAATGTTAACCCAAACAGTGAGAAAAGTATTAATTATGTACAATTCGGAATAATAAAAAAATAAGAAATGTTCTGATTTTCTGAGCCATTATATCCGAATGAGTCCTCCAACTAGTTTAACCAATATCTTTCTAATTTTAAATCGTAAATAACTATCAGTATTTTCCAATTTAATAGCTAATAACGACCTAAACCTTTATATTTAAAACGAAATATCTTTCAATTTAAATCGCACATAGATTGTTTTCTTTCCTCTCCTCTCCACTACCACCACTTTCCCTCTTTCTTCTAATCACGACTCTCCTCTCTCTCGCTAAAAATTCGGATCTACTCCATTTCTCTCAAACGACAAACTCATGCTTCTCCCTCTCGCGCGACAAACTCATCAATGGTTCTCCAATCCAGCAGTTCACCTGATGCGACACGTCGTTTTCTTTCTTCGAATAAAACTGACAAGGAGGAAAAGTTGGATCTAATCGAGTGTTGGAGGTGAAGAAGAGAGATGAGCGTGACTACATCGCTCTTGTTCTTCTCTTTCCGAGGGCTGATTGACTCTCGTCAATGCCATATAGAGAAATTCGAGTAATAACTTGTTCTCTACTTTTTATTTATGAAATCCTTTGTACTGGCATAGGAGCTAAGGTTCTCATGTGCTAAATTGATCTAAATTGATGAATTTTTTTTGGACTAATTTGATAATTTTAAGTTCACTTGTTGATGTCTATACAACATGTGGGATGTTGAGTTATGCAAGAAAGGTGTTTGATGAATGCACTAGTTGGAGGGTACATTCGTTTTGGCCATCCTTTAAAGGCACTTGATTTGTGCAGAAAAATTGTGAATTTAATTGGTCTTTGTACATGAAGTGTTATTTATGAGGTTTATACGCTTTGAAGTGTTATTGTTGATGTTTAAATTCTTCGTACATGATGTTTATATGCTTTATTCTAGAGATTTGAATTGTTATTAACGAGGTTTATATAATATGAGCTTAATACGAAAGATTTGAAGGCCTGTAAACATAGGTTTAAATGGTTTTGAAGCAAAATAAAAAAAAACTGAAAGTCATAGAGATTTAAAGTGGTAAAAAAAATAACAACACAGATATAACTCGAAAGTTATTTTTCATGGATCTCATTTAAAAGAAAAAATCGAGTAAAAAATATTCATATTTTTAGATTCGCAAAATTTATAATTGATCGTCGGAAAAATGGACGAGAATGATCAGACATTTAAAAAAAAAAAGTGGGTGAAAAGAATTTTTCCTTTTTTTGGCTTGAAGATAAAAATAGTTATGAATTAAAACTACCCAGGATTTTAAATGCATATATATATAGGTTTAAATGCTTTTAAATATCATTTAAAAGTTATAATAAGAGCTTTAAAAACTTTGGATATGATAGCTAAAAATGAAAGTTAGACATGAAATACTTGAGAGGCGCGCTCGGGAATTTATTTGAGAGTCAATTATTAGGCTCCGAAAAAAATATTGTTTAAATTGTATGGAAAAATATGTTGAGATTCGTGCAGAACAAATATGTGATCGGAATGTTACTTTTGTGTAATTCGGAATAATAAAAATATAGTTTTGAATTGTATCATTCAATATAATACTAATTAAAAAATATATAATATTACTACGAAAATGAAATATAATGTTCCAAAAAGAAAAAAATCACCACGATAATGAAAATGTAATTTTATTAATGCATTGCGAATTTGCGATACACAATTTAAGATTCTCTGTCGTAAGCAAAAGGATGTACATTGAATTTAAAATATTATTATTCTTCTTTTAACCATGCTTTTCAAAAAAATTATTCTGCTTTTAAGTTTCTTTCGTAAGACAATTAATACTTAGCCACTTAATTTAGATGTAATTTTTTATATTATTCGGCTATTGATAATCTATTTTTATTGTAGATAAATTTCAATAAATTCTAGCTCTTGTGATTGTTATTTGTTACAGCATGCATAAGCTTAAAACTCTTCGGTCTCGTCTATTGTTGGACCTATCAAATTCTGTGTATCACAAGAAAGCATCAAAGCAAGCTTAAAATAAGTATCATTTCTATTATTTTTACACTAGAATGATGCAACAACGACTCAAGCAGCTCAAGTATGCACAAATCTTATACGAGTAAATCTAGGATGTGACGTGCTTACTAAGAGGATTTGATGAATACAACTCCAAAAATACATCGGATTGGTTTCAAATGATGAATCCAAACCGTTGAAATCTATATACTTCGTGAGTGATGCATGTACATGCAAATTTTTGGAAGTTTCGAATTCATTTGCTACGAGATCAAGTGGATTCATTACTTTGACCACTTGACCTCGTAGCAAATGAATTCGAAACTTCCAAAATTTTGCATGTACATGCATCACTCACGAAGTACATGGATTTCAACGGTTTGAATTTGTCATTTGAAGCCGATCAGATGTATTTTTGGAGTTGTGCTCACCAAACTCTCTTGGTGAGCACGTCACACCCTAGATTTACTCATCTTATACTACCCTCTAAATATAATTCGATTACATTATAAACATATTACCCACAATATTGAACCTCTTTTTAGTTCTACCAACAATATGTCTTTTAATGGTATGCCCACATCTATCATTCGTATTCCCGAATATTCCGACAATTAAAATGAAACAAACCCATTATGTAATGATATCCATTCATAATTGCTGTCTTTCAATATTAACATTTGAGTATCCCAGCGTTAACGCAAGGTCTTGTCTCTTTTATCCGAATCTGCAATTTTTGGTCTATAAATGTTAACTTGCTGATTTTATATTTTTTTATAACAGTAAGCACAAATTTATCTTATTAATCTCAGCTATTTCATCTGTCAGATTAACTGATTCTACAAAATTTGTCGTGGGGCCCACTTTAGATCCTTCTGATTTATCGGAGGCGGAGAGAGAATTAGAAATAGGGAGGTATTGTGGGCCCAAAACTGGGCCGGAAACGGATAACTACGTGAGAGCTAATCCTCTCCATTTTTTTTGTAATTGGAGGTATCCATTCAAAGGAGTGCATTATTTTTTGCATTTTCTAATCGGATGAAATGATTATGCTGAATTAGCTTCTAATAGATTTTCTTCATTTTGAGCTAGTATTTTAGATCTTACCGAAATATTTAATATGGTCATTAATAGAATTGTAGGAAATTATAATGATACTTTCTTTTAGTTAGATAAATGGCATGACAATTGCTCTTTATATTGTATTTTTTTTCTAATCGCTTTAGATTTACAACTGCTCCATCCATTACTGTCTATGAAGTCTTCTCTAATTTTATATTTAGTTTGCAGTTTAACAGACAATTAACGGGATTGTCCTTTATGAATGGAATCAACTTTTAAGGCCTTTTCTTTTTCATGCTTTAGACTCCACCTCAGTTGGATAGTATTTACTGAAGATGGATTTCTTCGAGTCTGTCATTTAGAGGTATTCCCAACAATATTTTCAATAATCTATGGAAGGCCAAGATTCCTCTTAAGATCAAAGTTTTTGTCTGATTAATTCGGCAATATATGATTCTTACTAAATACAATTTACGTACTAGAGATTTTGGCAAGGCAATATAGATTGTACATTTTGTGGTGCCCCTGAGACTGTCCATCATTTTTTTGCTACTTGTCTTTTTATTTCTACTTTGTGATCTTGAATTGGTAATCATAACGATTTTTTTTAATAGGTGTCTAACTTTTGAAATTTTGATTATTGGATACCTTTAAAATATTCATTATCGATTGAGTTAATTAGGGCGACTACTTTATGGATTGTTTGGTTGACTAGAAATAAAATTTGTTTTCAAAATACACTATTATCATCTATTAGTTCTGTAGCATCTTCTATGATTACTATGACTTCATATTAGCATAAGGCTCGTTTAGATAATTCATACTTTAAATTATCATTGATTATGCCTTTCGATGTTTCTCCTTTGACTAAGATAGACTCCATGATAGTTCTATCAGATATGGACTAGCAGGTCGGCGTCAACTCCCTTATGGATTCAGGCGTGGGCCCTACTCTTGGTTTAGACAGGTCGGATGATAGGGATATATCCGATGCCAATGATGAGGCAACTGGATTATTGTCTCCTAATTAATCTGTAGTAGATTCTAACTCCTCTTCCGCTAGTGTGATTGCTATTAGTGATATGAGTGGTTACTTTTTGTTTGGTATGTTACTTTGTTTTGTGTATATTCAGTGCTAGTTGATTGTTGTTCCACTAGTTAGATATAATTGGATGTTCGATGCTATGTACTATTTTTGTATGAACTATGTTTCGTTTCATAATGAAACGGTTGAAATTCTACTTTTGCAAAAAAAAAAAAAAAAATCGGATGAAATGAATAAGAAAGATACAATCTATCTTGTATCTCAAACCAATATCTTTAATAAGATGATTTTTTTTAATTTTATTTGATAATTATTTATTTCAGTCTATCAATAATATAAAATTTACTTTTTAAGTTCTACGTATAAAAAATAACATCCTATATGACATTAATATTTAAAATAACCTTATCCGTATTAATCTTTTGATAATTAACCATACATTATTATTTGAGTAGAATTAAGGTGTTCTTAAGCGGTCAAAATTTATAAATTTTAGAAATAACTCTATATAAATTCAAACAATAAAAAAATAATGAAAATGAATATATTGAAATTAACTTACAAATTTTTTTGACTGCCTACTTTTATACAATATTGATTTAAATTTGACAATTTTTTTATAAAAAAAATCAGTAGATCGATTTTAACAATTTAAATTTGCCACTTCCGATTAATTTTGAAATTAAAATCACCGAATAGTTTGATAAATTTAAGAACATTCTAGTTATACTCTTGTTATTCTATATATAATTTAATTATTAAATAAATAATCCAACAAACAAACACAAAATATTATTAATTTATTATTCTTTATTAGGAAGTTGGGTTGATTTCTCGAAAAGCAACAATTATAAGGTGCATCTCCCCTTCCCATACTCTATCCTTGTTAGTCATTTAATTTAATATTTTATATTCTAGAAATCCAGTAGTTAGTCCCACTTGTGAGTTGTGAGTGTTAATATTTTATTGTTAGAGAAAACATATTATTTATTTTTCCATACAAGGTGGAGGTTTATCCCTAACCCTAATGCGCTACTGAGAGAGAATATTATTATAAGAGTGGGGTTTATTCCACCAAAAGCAACAATTACAAGGAACATGTTCCCTTCCCATTTTTCTTTTTGGTAGTCATTTGATTATATATTTTATATTCTAGGTTGCTTCTCAACTAAACCTATCAAATATTTCACAAGAAATGCTTCCAGCTATTATGTACCCAAAAAAATAATATATTTATCCAAAGAAAATAGAAAAGGAGCAAAAGAAATACCCATATATTATGTACCAACTAAAATGTGGCCAAGCTAGAAAAATATTTTGCTAAGGTAAATTAAGTAAATTAATAATTGTGTTTGCTTTGTTGTGCACAAAACAATCAAACTTTTATAATTAAATCAGTTCTTTACTTCTTTTACTTGAATCAACCCATATCTTAATTTGAAACTCCTCCACTAATTTAAGAGAGTATCTGGGATAAATCTAAAATAAAAATAAAATAAATAATTTTTTTTTTTACATTACATGGTTTGAATAAAATATTTTGTGAATATTAAATGAAACTCGACAAATTATTAGACTTCTATATATCTATCTCAAAAAAAACACTAAAATTGCATAAATTCATACAAAGCACGCGACACATGAGTTAGAATATTTTTGTTGTGAAGCCGCCATGATATATTTTTGTTATTAATTAAATAGCATGAAGTGAAGAAATAAAATTTTCACAAATATCTGAAAAAAAGAAATGTAGAACAGTGTAAAATCATATTGGCCCAACACTACATGTAATGTACAGCCGAATTAAGGTTTATGCCAGATCAACAACACTTAAATACTAATTGAAAGTTATTTTATTGAACATTAATTGCCCACCTTCACCTTGGGCCTTGGCATCTTCCAAAAATTTATGAAGCTAAACCATTATTTCTAATGTTAATTAAAGATTGCTAGTTGTCAAATTGCTAGTACTATATATACCCTTAATTAATTATCCAAGGTTCCTTTCGGAACTAGAAAACCATATGCATTAATTAATTGACTAAATCTCTATCATACCTCAAATAGAAATAAATTAATATATATCCCAGTCCCACCGTTTCGCCGCGGCGGTATTCTTTCTTTTTTTTCTTGTGGGCTTGTCACTTGGCTACACCAAAAGAGCGGTATTAATTAATTAATTCCGGTTTTGTGGGATTAGCATCTATCTATTAGATTTCCTGTTTTCTTTAATTTCTCTTTGGCCTTTTCCTATTAATTAATTACTTTTGGTTTTGACATTTTCTATTTTTTTTTTCCTTTAATTAATTCCAGCTGCCGTCCCCTTCCCCTGGTTTCTTTGGGAATCTTTCTACTATACTAACAAACATGACATTATTTAAATAGAAATTATATTACCACCAACCGTCAGGAATAATTGTATTTGTATATATCGCAACCAATTATATAGAAGACATGTTTGTTATTACTATTATCGTTAAAACCTTAATTTATAAATAACTAGTCATATTATTATCTACGATTAAAAAACTAAATTATTATCCTGGTTTGCATCAAAGTCATATTGATTTATTTTAAGATATGTAAATATTCTTATAATAAGTGATGATGAGATGAATGTCGATACTAGTACTAATTTAATTGATATTTATTGTCATAAATATTTAGAATAATTATTTTCATCCCTGCACTACAGTACCTGCACTGTACATTAAAGACATGATGTGTTATAATCCCCACTAATTACTTGGTCCCTCCCTTTTCAGTTCCCACACTCGTCCAGCGTCAGCTTTTATAAATATAAATACTTGCAAAATAAGAAATTGATACTTACAAAATAAGATATTAATACTTGCGTGCGTCACCTGATATGATCACTCTCTTTTTCAGTCCCCAATGGTCCTCACATCAGCCTTCCCCAATTATCCCCGCATCAACCTTCTTCTAACAAACATAGTTGACCACAGAGATGTAAATACTTCAGATATAAATTCTTGTATTACTTGATATTAATAATTTCATATGTTATCTAATGTAATATATTCATATGTAAAAGGCACTTGCAACATTTCTTTAACAAAAATAGTTGATCACATAGATATAAATACTACAATGCAAAGTCATAAATACTATGAATACTTGATATTAATACTTTCAGATATTATTCAGTGTCATATATAAAAAAAATACTGCAAGTGTAGGTATAAATACTTGTGTGACGACGAGCTTGAAAATACGTCATCATGGATCTCATTTGAAAGATAAAATTGCGTAGAAGACGTTAGTGGTTTTAGATTTGCCAAATTTCTCATAGATCGTCAGAAATATGGACAAAAATGAAAGGAGATAAAAAAACCACCTCTAAAAATGTGTATGGTCTTCCATCTAATTTGAGTGGTCCCCACCATGTATTTATGGTGCAGGTACTTTTGAAAAATTTAGATGGAGAAATAATTATTTACGTAAAAGTTGTTCATCTTATACATATAAATACTTCTGTATATAGGTATAAATACTTCCATGTATAGATATTAATACTTTGAAGAAAAAAAATTAGTCCTGGAGTTTTTGCGGTCCCCCAAGTTATTATGGCAGTTATGAAAATTATGGTGCGGGTACAGTGCGGATACTGTAGTGCGGGCACTGATATCAGCTTCCAAATATTTATATTAGTTATCATTTTATTTGTTATATAAACAAACACATATGCACTAATTTCAATAATAAAAATATCAATTTTTTTAATGATTGTTAAATGTAGAATTAAATTGAAAAAAGAATTTTTTAATTAACCGAAATGATAATTTAAAATTTTAAAGAACTAAAATATAAACGCATAATACTTTAAAAATGATTTGTGTAATTTATTCTGAAATTAAATTTATAACGAGTTCTTCAATAAATAATTCTATTGAGACTCTTCCATCACGTTTCACTAAATTTTTGGTAAATGTGACTTCAGCCGAGACGAAAAGTTCCAGAAATTAAATTTTGAAAGAAAAAAAAAAAAAAAAAAATCAAAAATCGGTGTGCTCGTGTGCAGCCGCAGTTTACCATTTTCAGCGTTCCAGACAACTTGAGACTATTGAGGAAAAAAGAAGCCCTTAATTCACAGTGTGAAAAACAAATAAATGAGTAATTAATTATCCATCTCTCAAGTAAAAAAGTTATACAAATTGACATTAATATATATCTCTGAAACAATCGGAAATCTCTACTAGGTTAAGACTTAAGAGAGAGAGCACTTGAGAGATTATTCCCAGATTTTTGATATTACACTTGAATTAACATCACTTCTATGTACCATGATACTTTCTTAAGTAAAAGACCTATATATACACGTTATTAACGTTTCAATCCGGCTTTTTGCTCAAGTAAAAAACTCGTTCATGTGCCCTAGCTATAAGAATTTCAAATTGACATTTTTCTTTTCAGGTACTTACAGTTTTATCATTTATTTATAATTAGTCATATCATTATCACTTATTAAAAGACTAATTAAATTATTCATTTTTTACTCATTCATTATTTCTTAGTTCACTGCTCCCTGTTCCTTAATTATCTCACTTAATTATGCCGACCACTCTCTTAGAAAAACAAGTACTGCGAGTCAGCAGACCCAGTTCAATATATACTTAAGAGATCAGGACAACGTACGTAGATTATCATGAGTCTTAATTCTCCAAGAATCCATTGAGCAAACATGGGGTAGATCATTAGCCTTGACAAGCAGACCTAGTATATATTTGGAAGAAGATTGGTCCGATAATCATGATGTGTACTGCATGGTGGATATGACGAAGTCAAAATGAGAGAGTGTTGAGAGGTAAGGAACAGAGGGTTAATGTTGTGGTACATAGAATCTGTCAGGAGTTGGAGCTGTGGATCGCTTGCAGTGGTATTCACATGAGCATACAGCAGCCGGCTGAACTAGAGCATCAAAATTTAATTTGCTGTCAATTAATTTCTGTGGTTGTTGTTTTGGGATCACCGATTGATAGCTAGCTGCTATCAATCTTTAAAACAAAAAAGTCCGGAGAGGTTGATACTTTATATATTTCCTCTTAGCAATCATGCACATATGCATACAAAAAGTAATTAATCATTATGGACAATAATTGAATTAACACTTTACTTAAAGATTTGTTATCAGTTGGCACTAGCACATAAAATCTAATCAATATCGAACTTTTAACAGTATCAAGGGTCGGACAATGTTAATTGGTCAGTACCAATTTCAGCTCTAATTTATATTCCAACTTAATGTTTAATTGGTTAATTGATTGAAGGTTATAATTAAGCATATTAGGATTCAGCTGTCCTTTATATCCTACCCTGATTGTTTTTTTTTTTAATTCTTTTTTTAATATGATGGCCAGCCCCAATCAAATTAAAAGTATTGGCTTAAACGTACTAAGAAAGAAAACTTATATAAAAATTAATTAACATAATCTTGTTGTTGATGATAGAGTCATTGCTATAAACTATAGCAATTGCGCTTGTCATGACCATCTTTCTTGCAAACCAAAGAAAGAGAAAGAAAATTAATGAAAGAAAGACGGGAAAAAAGTACTATAAAGTGAAGAGGTGATTCCTTAAAGGTGTTGACGATAGAGTATAACTGAACACTTGGTAATCTGTATATATATTAAATATAAATAAAAGAAAAATATAAAGAGTTATCTCCACTTAATTAGACTTACAAGTGTGAAAAAAATGAGAAAGTATACACTTGATCTAGCAGTGGATACTTCTACTTACAATTCACAACACGCTTTATTTTCTCTCCCAAATATACTCTCCACAAAAGACTTCACCAGTAGTGTACGTATGATAGATAAGCTTTTCTACAAAATACTATGCCATTTCACAACATAGTTCTATGGCATGCTCTTACAAAGAGATTTAGTATACAAATTTACTGTTATTTTAGTAAATTGGTGCTGCAAATAAAAGAGAATGATAGATAAGCTTTGATCAGTAACCTCATGCATAGCTTTAAATTAGGAAATGTAATATCTTGGCACATAGCTATTTAACTTCTACACATATCAGGAATTTAATATGTTATCAATGTAATCTGACTTTTTACGATTATGAAAGCCTACGGGCAAAATTGGCAAAACAAAATAAAATAATGATAATATCTGAAAGAAAAAAATGGGGTTTCTAAAAAACGGGACCCAACTCTTGGCTTGGATGAATATGATTTTGAGGAAAGTCTGGTTGTCATGGATAATCCTCAAATGAAAACACAAACCCAATGTTGCCAATTTGCTTTAGAGATTACGGGCTCAAGCACAATTTTATATTTCTTGAGAAGTTATTTTTTTTTTAGTACAAGCCCAATGTTTCTAATTTGTTTTAGTGTTGTTTTACATATATGAAAAGGCCTAAGCCCATAATATTGGACTTGGGTTCGTCATTGGTTATGGGCTTAGAATTTTGCAGCTCGGTTTAAAGCAACAAATCAAATAATTATGACAACCATGGACGTAAGGACGTTACAAAACAATAACCAAAAGTGACAAATTGCATCAGAATTTTAATCACTGCAAAATGGATTTGTAAAATTTTAAATTTGAATTTCTCTGTGTAAATTCGGATCCACTGATGTAGTTACATCAGAAGGCTTGGCGTTGTGTAGCAACTAGATACGTATTATAGATAAGTTTTAATCTTTCTTGTTTTTTTGAATTCGGAATTACTTGAAGTGTTATAAAGATTGTATTATTGTAGTTCACTTGGTGAAAATACCTACCTATTATTTCTGAGTTAATCTTTCTTCATTTTCTAAATTTGTGTGATCTACTTACCGAATTGAAATCTGCTGAAATCTCTCATTCATGAACAGTGTTCCTGAAATTTCTAAAATCTCAAATCCAACCGTCCAACTTTTTCTATGCACGTATCTCGAAACAATTGAATTTTCTGTTCACACATCTCAAAACAACTCAATGACTGGATTCAAGAGGGCAGAGATTTCAGAAATACTGTTCACGAACGAGAATTTCAGCAGATTTGTTTCCCTACTTATCATGCTAAACGAAATGTTGGCAATTATACTCCATTTTAGATTTAAAAAGAAGTTCACAATGGCAGAAAAAATATTGTTTCATTTTCAATGACAAATGGACCATAGTTTCATTATTGTTTTGTTGCATAAATTTGAAATTGCAGTTAATATTTTCTGATATCAGTTTCACGGATGTAGCAATGTTGTTGGGAATTAACAGTTATAGCCACTGATTATAATTTTTCTACTCTAGTTACCACACTATTCTTTCAAAAAAAATTATGTCGTGATAGGGTGAATTTCACATGAGGTCACTATAATTATGTTTTTTGTCACGAATTCATTATTCAATTTTGATTTGTTCCTTTGTGGTAATTGAATTTTTTAGTTATTTCAATTAAGTCACTCTATAACTTTTTGTTGTTCAAATATAAAACATAGAGTAATTTTAGACAAAATGATTATATTTTATTAGTATTTTGGATGGAAAATAATAGAAATATTAACCTTGACTCTGTACTAAACTCAAGAAAGAAGTCAGATCTGGCTCGTCCGACTGATAAGAGATAATATGTGAAGCAATATCCCAATAGACGGTGTCGATGAGTACAGAAAAGAGATTTCCCCGACCATATTCTGGTAGTAATTTGAATGGAAAAGTTATAAAGTGATTTAATTGCAACAAACGAAAAAAATTCAGTAACCACATACTACAAAGTGGCAAATCAAACTAGAGTGACCAATTCATGACAATGGACAAAATTTAGTTACCTCCAACAAAATTTGCAATCATACCTTAGAATTAACTATTTTTCCAAAACAAAAAAAAAAACCTCCACGCATCCTAATGCTGCTCGTAGTTTTTTTTTGAAAAACTGATAGAAGCTATCAGTACAACAGCAAGTACAGCAATTACCAACTAAAGTGAAATCTGCAAAATCAAAATTATATCCAAATCAACAGTGGCGCAACCACATAGCAGCCTTCCTCACAGCTTGCTCCGCAGCCCATTTCGAACCAGCTTTGGTTTCTCTAAAGATATTGTTGTTACGTTCCTTCCACAATATCCAGCATGCTGAGAAGAATGAAACTCCCCACCGCTGTATTGAAACTCGCCTTCTACACATCTCCCATGATCTCAATACCGAAGCCTGTACCGAATCATCAGCTCTATACACAATAATGTGATACCCCAACAATGCTGCTCATAGTTATAGTTGCATGGACTGGAGCCTATAGGGTCTGCGCAGCTTGAGAGTGTGTAGATGATAATTTTGGACTTTTGCTTGAAATCAATGGTAAGGTTGAAATTTTGATTTATTAAAATCAAGAATAGAACTATTGGTGACTGAAGAATCAAATATAATGTATTTTTATTTTAAAAGATATATGCATTTAAAAATTATAAAATTTATAGAACCGAATTATACATTTAAATTTCAGTTCATAGAGCAGCTTAGCACCTTTCCACATTATTTACGGTTAACAGAATGCAAACCATCATCAGAATTTTAATTAAGAACAAAATGGATTGGTGCATTTTGCAAAATTTTAGTTTTAATTGTGTGTTTTACTTATGTGCTACAATTTGGCTGTTCAATTTTCCATAAGATAGAATCTTATAGAATTGATTTAGGATGATTAAGTCTTCAAAATTAAAATTTGTATTTGTTGTAATTTATATTTAACCTGGGCGGATATAGAAAGCATTATGTTTAGTATTTCTAAAGCATCCGAAATCAGCATTTTTATTACTTATATTTAATTTTTTTTGTTTGTAAAAATACTAATAATTACTCAGTTTGGAACCTCAAAAGTTTTAATTCTACCCATGAAATTTGAACTAAGCTCTCGTCTGTCTCCCTATCTAAAATCTTGACACAACAACGGCTATTGAAATATTATAATGAACGATATGTTTGGATATACTGATATACATATACTATTTGGATGATAATACGGTTAAAAATGCTAACATCCAAAAATTTCCTGAGTAAATAACAGGAAACGTGGAGGCGGCAGCGGTCTAGACGTGTCGTGTTGCACTAAAGACACGGCCATAATGACAAACAGTTAACTTTTTCATTACTAGAAAAGACAGAAATAGTTGAAATTTAGAAGCAGATATATAATACATAATTGATATTTATTTGATGAATAGATTAAGGAGATTCCGGTCCAAACAGCTAGGCGACAAATGGAGACTCGGCCTTCAAGACAACCTCCTGCGCCGCGTCCATTTCGTCCAGTAATTAACCTCCGTTCAGGCGCTCAGGGATCAGGGATCAGGGATCAGGCCATCAGGGTAGTATATAATTAATTAATTAATTATAGACACAGACCTCACTTACTTGGGATTCTCTACATTGATTTGCCCAATTGTTTGATATCCCCCATTAATAAAAAATAAAAATAAATCCAGAAATGCCCTCAAGTTTGTGTCAATGAGATCCTTTTGGCGGTTTATCTATTTATCCGATTTGTATTGTATTTTTATCTATTTATCTGATTTCTATCGTATTTGAAAATGCGGATAAAGATAAAAAAAAAATCATTAATTTATCGGGTTCGTGTAAGAATAATGATTTTTTTATGTTATCTTACATGTTTTCGTATACGATAGTTTTAAAAAAATAAAATTATATATAAATTATATTTTTATGAAGATGATACATGGTATAATAAAGTTTTGTATTTTTTTATATTTCCATAATACAAATTAGTTGTATTTCGAAAGCACAAATTGAAATGTCAATAGCACATTTTTATCTGTAATAACACTTTTTAATTTGTTTATCCGATCTGTACCATATTCGAAAAAACGGATAAGAATAAAAAATAAATTCATTATCATAACAGCTACGGGTATGAAAATATCTCCACCCGACCCATATCATACCCGTTAACACCCCTAGCTATAGCGGGTTTTTTTTTTAAAAAAAAAGTAGTAAAAGTTGCACTCTTTTATGTATTAGGGAAAATATTGATCACATACTATTTGTACAAAAAAAATTAAAGTACTGACTGTAACGTATTCTTGAAATTTCTCCTCTAAATTATGTTTGGTTTTGTTATTATAGTTCAAACCCATCACTTATGCAGGTGTTAGAACTTTTTGACGAGAAGAGAAATGGTGTAATATGCTAAAACGATCTTTTTTTTTACGTTTATATTAATTATAGGCCGTAAAAGCATAAAAAAAAAAAGTATAGATAATTAAATCAGTCAATTCGTTTAATATATGCGTTGATACCATCAATTGATGAAATATTTATTGACTGTAACAGCATCAAATTATTTTTTCTCTCAAAAAAAAAACAGCATCAATTTAAATAGTTTGTATGAAATTTTAAATTGTTGATACCATCAGTTAACATTTAAATGGTTAAATTATAATTTTATTTTATATAAAGGATATATTGGAGTTTAAATGAAATTAGTACTTTTTCCAGAGGCACATTTAGGTTACTATTTTGTTTTTGCAGACGGGGATTTGGTCTCCTCGTTGTTTTTCTTGATTTATAGAGATTTTTTTTAGAATTATTTTATAAGAAAATATTTATTGCAGAAAAATATATATATTTTTTAAAATAAGATAGTTTTTATAATAATCTTACATAAAAATATTCCTGGAGACAAACAAAATTTTCTTTCTGATAAAGAATGCAAAAGTTACGTGCAATGAAAAATATTTGTTTTTTTAAAAGATCTTGCATCTCATAGATGATAAATAATATATGCAATGAAAAATAATACGAAAGTTTTATCGAGTGAGGTGAAACATAATGGAAGCTGATATGAGTATCCGCACTCCAGTATCCATATTGTATCAACAATTATGCACCTTAACTATTATAACTGTCTGCGGGGAGCAAAAAGTGAAACACTAAATTTTTAGAAAAGTATTTATATCTATGCACGAAAATATTTATATTTATGAGGTGAACAATTTTTACATAAAATAATTCTCCTCAACTAAATCTCCTAAAACGTCTCCGTACCATAAAAACCTACAGACACCACTCAAATTATGTGAGGCACATTTTTAGAGGGTTTTTTTTTCTCCGTTCAATCTCATTTATTTTCTGACGATCTGTGAGGAATTTTGCGAATCTAAAATTACGAACGTCTTCTACACAATTTTTTCTTTCAAATAAGATCCATGAGGACGTACTTTCGGACTCAGAGGCGGAGCCAGACTTTCTGACTATGGGGGGTCAATCATATAAAATTTTCTACTGCGAATAGAAGTCAATTTTACAATATTTACAGCATTTTGCTCTAAATTATATAAAAAAATTGTGTGCAGATACAGAATTTTTGTAAACAAACGGGGGTCAATTGATCCCCATTTACTCTTACTCCCCCGCCACTGTTTGGACTCATTGTCACATAAGTATTTATACCTCTTTGTGCAAATATTTATACCTATATTTGAAAGTATTTTTTACATATGACATTGGATGATGTCTGAAAGTACTAATATCAAGTAATGCAAGTATTTATATCTATGTACTGGAGTAATTATACCTATGTGGTCAACTATTTTTTATAAAGGAAAGTTGATGCGGGAACGATTGGGGAAAATGAATGATCATATCAAGTTACGAATACAAGTATTAATATCTCATTTTGCAAATATTAATATCTTATGTTTAAAGTGTTTATATCTATGAAAGTTGACGCGAAGACGAGTGTGATGTCTAAAAAGGATGACTATATAATTAGCAGGATCATAATACAACTTTTTTCTATTGTTACTAAGGATACGATATGGATACTGAAGTAGGGAATTGAAATAATTATTCTAACAAAATAAGACAATTTAGGAAATAGAAAGTTTTTTCTTGCCAATTTTGTTTGCAGACTCACTGGTGTTGTATTATGCGCAGTAAAGTAATAAACAGAGGCTTGCAAATTTTTCATTTCACGAAAATGTTATAATTATCTCTCAAGAGAGCGGATCGTTTTAGTATGAATCACCATTTACATTTTCAATCCGAGTATCCGACGAGTCCAACCAAACAATTGAAAATCTGAAGGAAATAGAGAAAAACACGCATCTTAATAAAATAAAATAAAATAAAATAAAAACTGTACCAAGCGTCATAAAATTCTGGCAGCTCTGTCATTCTACGCTATAGTAAACAGTTAGGAATCCTGTAAAGGTTGAGGCATTAAAAAAAATTGAGGACATTTCTGGATTTTTTTTAATGGAGGATATTAATAATTTTTTTTGATTGAGTTGTCACATGCGAGTATTTATTTAGGGCAGTACCCTTTTTAACAGTTCTAATTTTACGAGAACATTTGTGGTTCGCTGTGCCTTTTTCTTTTGATCTTCAGAAACGTTATCTTTAATTGTTTAAATTTAGAGCATCTGTATTGTATTTTTTATTTTAACTTTTAGTTTACCACAGTTTTTTTATTTTGAAATTGTCATATAATTAGCAACTTTCTTGTAACAAAATATTTTTAAATTTTTATGTCGGCAAATTATGAAGAAGAGGGATCGGATTACACCCTTTTTGTTGACACATTTTGACACCTGCTATTTTTAAATTTCAAATAGTCGATCCAAATCGCTCAACATGATTGATATATTAAAATGTGCTTGGAGATGAAATTTTACATTTTTTTGAATTTTTTTACTATTTATTAAGATGGTTACAAAATCGTTGTCGTATAATTAGCAACTTTCTTGTAACAAAATATTTTTAAATTTTTATGTCGGCAAATTATGAATTCTCATTTGAAGATTGTTAATTGTTAATTGGGTAAATTTCACTGGAGGTCACTAAACTTTGTTATTTGTCAGGAATTGGTCGCTCAACTTTGATTTGTTCCTTTTTAGTCACTCAACTTTGTTATTTGTCCCAATTTAGTCACTCCATATTTTTCCATCCAAAATCTTAACGAAATATTCTCATTCCATCCAAAATATTGACGGAATATACTTATTCAATCCAAAATACTAACGGAATGAGAATATTCCGCCCAAAACACTAACAGAATGAGCATATTCCGTTATTATTTTGGATGAAAAAGAATAAAGTGATTTGATTGAGACAAATAACAAAGTTGAGTGACTAAAAAAACAAATCAAAATTGAGTGATCAAATTGTCACAAATAACAAAGTTTAGTGAACTCCAGTGAAATTTATCATTGTTAATTTTACCTTGGACTTTTAGTTCTAATTTGTCATCAAACTTGATAACTTTTAATTATATCTAGAAAAGAAAATGATCTAAGTTAAATTTTTTGTTATTCTATGACAACTGTTGTATTTAGTTTCAAATAATTTTATTGATGCATGTGTTCTTATATTATTCCTTTATTTATCACCACGCGCAAACAAGTAGATGCAAACAAAAGATAGTACAATTGGACCCAAGCGAGATTACGTACTAAACATCTCTTCGCAGTGAATTGGACATTCTCGTGTTAATATGTAATACAACATTATTTATAATTAATCTGAATACTGTTTAATTATGTCTATATGGGGAATCAGAAGTTTACATTAAATGCAAACTGAATACTCCATATGCCGACAAAATTAATATTATCATTAGTAGATAAAGGTAACTAAAGGACTTGATTCTTTATTAAATTAAATGAAGAAAATATTAAGTTGATACAACAACAACAATAACTTTAGTCCCATTAAAAATTTAAAACAATCATAATTATAAAGTCAAGATAAATAATAATAAAATAGTAATAAAAATAATAATAATAGTAATAGTAGTATTAATAGTAATAATGGTCATGTTTGGTTGTGGAGTAAGGTTACTCCAGATTAAATTTCTTACTCCGAGCTAAGGAAGATTAAAATAATCATGTTTAATTCGATAGGGGTGCAAACGGATCGGATAGTGCTCAACCCATATCAGTATCTGTATTTTTTTTTTGGATACAGATACGGATCGGATATTTCGGATACGAATACGGATACAGATATAATTCGAATATCTAATTCAAAAGATTTATCTAATTAACTGATCTTATTTATACACACATAAGTATCTAAAATTTGAAAAAAAAAAATTAGTCAAATTTGCAAAACCAAATTTCTGAAATAAAAAAGTTGAAATGTCCAAGCTAAGTTTCAGTTAACTTTAAAATAATTCATCCTAATAATATATTCAATTGTCAGAATCAATCATATTATATATGTCAAATATTTTGTCTTCAAGCTAAAATTGATTTATATTTAGATATTTATATGCTAGATTCAATGTATAAATAAGATCATTTTTAATTTGATTGTCAGAATCAAACATATAAAAGAAAATAAGAAACAGAGATGATCGAAATGGAAAAGATAAGAAAAAAAATAAAGACAAAATAAAAATAAAGAGTCACTGGTCCACTGCTCAAGGCGCTAGACCAAGAAAATTGAATGTGAGAGTCTTCGGTTAGTCCTATTTATCTAAATAGCTAGCTTTAGCTACGCTATAGTTTTTTCAGAACATGAAAGTTACGCTATGAGATAAAATTACGCTATTATAGCTACGACTGCTATAGCTGTAATAGCTTACTGCTTTTACCACTACATGCTATGCGCTATTGCTACTGCTATGCTACATTTTTTTTTTTTTGCAATTTACATGGAGTTATGTACTTCTGTTCATATTTCTGATACTACATAATCTGCTATAATAAGTATGCTTAACTGAATTATATGTTTTTGTTCCTATTTGTGATTTAGCCTCTCATTCTATATCAGAAAATATTTAAATATTAATTCTTCTTTTTGTTTTATCTTCGTCTAGTATTCACATATAAAATTATCATTGTTCGTTTCAATGAAAACTTTTTTATTATTATAATATATAAAATATTCAAATAGGTATGCTAACTTTATTTCACTTATAAAATTAATTGTTCTTCGTCTATTATAATCTGTAATACTGTGAAATATGAACTATTAAATAATGTTATCTTGTATATCTTTTTTTTTTGTTCTTATTTGCATGATTGAAAAAAAACATGGACTTAGATCAATTATCATTTAGTTATTAATCCAATTTTTCAATATTGATCATGTTGATAATTAGTATAAATATAGACTACAAATTTTGAAAATTAAAAAAATGCTATGTATAAAAGCTTTCGCTATAGTGTTTTTTTTATCTCTCTGTTATGTCGCTATAATCGCTATTTAGAACCTTAGACTCCGGATGTTAATTTATTTAGTCCCACAACAAATAGTCAACTAAATTTGAGTAGCCTATATAGGAGCCTTGGCCTGGATAGTTTAAAAGCTTTGTGTCATGGTTTTGGATACTAACAGATATCCGCTCTGTTGTTGGTTTCTTTCCTTGGCCTGAGAAACTATCCAGATCCGTATTTCAGCCGTATTCTTCTCCGGATATACGAAATACTAAAATATACTATAATTATCCGAATCAGTATCTGACTTCAAAACTCAAACCGTATCCGTATAAAAAATATCCGCATCCGAATCCGCAACTATCCATATCTGAATCCGCAAAAATCCGGATTCGGACAGGTAATATCCGACCCATTTGTACCCCTAGTTGGAGTTTGGTGGAATAAGCTAATGAAGATAGAAAAAATTATAACTTGATGTTACTCTAACCGCGGAACCCACATGTGGAGTAAATTACTCCACCTCTCTAGATGAAATAACTTAATCCGGATTAACTCAAATGTTACTCCATTTTACTCCACCACTTACTCCACAACCAAACATGACCAATGATATCAATAATAACAGTAATAATACTAATACTAATACTAATTATATTGAACTACAAATTGAAATATTGAACTTTAATTAACAAATCAAACTAATGACCCACTAAATTTTGAATTTTTTTTCTCATGAAGATAACATCCATGATTTTGATATAACCAGGGACTTAATTACCCTTGATTTTGGTCAGGAGCAAGTAAAATTTTCTTGGACCGGATAGGTAAAGGTTTAGGATTTAGGGTTTTTCTTGGACCGTGTGTGTGTGTGTGTATAGGTAGGGATGAAAACGGATCGAATACGGATCGGATAGTGATAAAATCATATTCGTATCCACATTTTTTTTTCGGATACGGATACGGATCGGATATTAATCGGATACTAATACGGATCGGATATTAATCGGATACGAATACGGATCGGATATTAATCGGATACGAATACGGATCGGATATTAATCGGATACGAATACGGATCGGATATTAATCGGATACGAATACGGATCGGATGTAAATCGAATTTCTAATTCGGATATTACAACAAAATTAACATATTTTATAAAAAAAAAATTCCGATTAAAAATAGAAGTGCAATTAAGCATATCAATTTACTCACTCAGAATATCGATCAAAGATATTATGCATACTGGTAGCACCATAGCAGACCTTGACACAAATTTAAAAGAGTACCAATTTAGCATATATCATGATATCAATTTACTGATGAATCTTCAACTTAGCATATCAATTTAAATGAATTCTAGCTTTTTTATCTGCGTAATGTATAACTACCACAATAAAGAGTACCAATTTAAATGAATTCTAGCTTTTCTAGGGTTAAATATGAAAACTACCACAATAAAGAAAGAGAGAGAAAGAGGTGCGTGCCATCTACCATGGCCCATGGCCCCCACTACTTGCAAAAGGGTAAAACATTTGACTAAATTGAGAGAATAGACTACATATCCGGATATCCGAAAAGACTAAATATTTGGATCCGGATAATTAACCGTATCCGTATCCGATTCTGAAATTGATACCAAATTCGTATTTGTATCTGAAAAATAATATCTGTATTCGTATCCGTATCTGCAAAATATCCGTATTAGAATATCCGAATCTGCAAAAATCCGAATACAGATCCGGATACGGACAGATAATATCCGACCCGTTTTCACCCCTATATATAGTCAATTAAATCTGAATTTTCAAAATTTAAGGATAAGCAACTGAGCTTATTTTTGGTCAATTAAAGTTTGCTCCTGATCGTGAGTTGAATGAGATGATTGAAAATGGGTTTGCAGTTAGCACACAAGAATTAAGATTATAGTTTTAGAAGTTAGATAAATGTTATTTTTGGTAATGAAATGATGGAAAGACCTTTTTTTTTTTTTTTTTTTGAAAGCCGGGCAGTGGCTGCCACAATGATGGAAAGAGCTATATAGATAATTTGGTGTTTAATTCAATAGAAATAAATTAATCATGTTACATTGTTACTGTACAGGTAATTGGAAGTCCGTCGACACCATATCAGCATATGCAAACTGTAGATGATCTAACCAAACGAATATGTATCCTCTGAGATATCTCAAACTTTGCGTGACCTTTTGGAATATCTCAATCGTTCAAATACGTTCTGCACGAATCTCAAAGCACAAATAATACTGGGCCCCTACGCTGGTCCGAATAGACACCGGACACGTCGGTCACGCAAAAATTGAGATATCTCAGAGGATATGCACTCTAACCAAACACGGGCTGTACAATAAATAATGCAAGAGGCACTGCCAATCCTGCCAATTTTACCTCGCTTTAATTTGTTAATGCAGAAGAAAAGAAAAAAAGATTCTCAGTGGGTCCCTTCAACGGCCAATTGCTTTGGTTGTGTGGGGTGCTGTACGGATGACTATTCCGTGACAGTGACAAAAGATCTGGATTTGGTGATTCGCCTATTAAAAAAAAAAGCTGAATTTGTCCTCTTTGCAGAAAGGTCCGTCCAGCTTTTGATCCCAAGTTCCCAACTCATCGAACAATGACGTCACTTATCTCTGAATTCCCTATTTCCCTTCAATTCTGTCGAAAGCACTTCAAACAAATTTGTTTCATAATTTTACATTATTCTACAAATAAGCTGAGGACTGAGGTGGACAGGTGGTTGGTTCACAGGTATGGAATTGCAATGGAATATGTCAGTCTTTAGTAGAAAATAGTAGAAACTTATCCGTGAACAAACAGTTTCCTGTAATCGCTGCGATCGGACGATATCTACTGGCCCAGCTTTAGATCCAATTAAAATATATAGGCAAATGAAATGATGAAACTTAAAAAGCATTCCTGTAAAGTCTCATTATTTTGACTGAGTTGACTGAATTGCAGGCTTCTCAGTTGAAACTGTATTATTTACCTACAATTAAGGGGTTAATAATTTTGTAACAGGTTGATGATAAGTTGCAATTTATTTTACTAATTACACAATTTTTTACTATAAAAATAATAATAATAATAATAATAATAATATGTTTGCTGTGTGCCTGTGTTGGAAGATGCTCTTCTTTTTAAAATTTATATATTTTCCTAGGGGTTATATTCAGAAAATAATAAAAAATGTGGGGTTTTTGGACCAAAAAAAGTTACTTGTATGCTTATATAATATAACTAGTCAGAAAAATGAATTCAAGAGCGATTTGGGATTTATCATTAAGTTTGTATTATAATAAAACTCAGCTTCTTTCATCACAAATAAAAATCAGTAGAAAATAACAGGGATCGAATAAAGTACAAATTAACCAAAAAATAGAGCTCTGTATCAAAAGAATCTCCTCTAAAACAATCACACTTAAATCTTACAAGAGATTCTACCCATACAAAGCCATACATGTCATATACTTTCTCATCGACTATATTCACATTACCCCCAAAAAAATAACAAAATAACAGATCAATCCGCTGTGAGGTCTTTAGATCAAACTTCATTACAAGATTGAAGTGACAACTAAAAACCTATACAGACCGTCTGATCTGAGACAGACAGTCCAGATCACCCAACAATTAACATACAACAATTCCCGACAATTGCAGAGGAGCACCTTTCCCTCGATCAATCGCATTTTGATGCGAAGGATTTAAAACACGATAGTTGAAGATTACCGATTGTGAAGGAGATCAGGGGTGCTAGGGACGAGACGCTTGCTATTTTGAAACCTTTTGGTTGCATCAGGATGCGAAGGATCAGGTGGTATGGGCCTCTTTCCTAGAAGGGGAAGTGAAGTTTGGTCGGGGCTGGAGATCTGACGAGTCACTGCACAGAGAGAGAAGCTCGCAACAAGTAGCAAAACCAAGCATAAAGTGGGGAAGAGATCATGCTCTCGGGTGGCGTAGGCCAGCGACATGGCCGGAGATCTGACGTGTCACGGCGGGACAGCGCCCCACCTCTGCATTGTTTTGTCTATATGTATTGTGCGGACTTAATTGGGAGAGACAAAGGGAGGCAATGTGTATTGTGTTACTTTGTGAAATGTGAAATGAGGAGCTTCTCTTTGGATCGGAGCAGCAAATGAGAACACGTGATGTGATGGGGTTGTATTAAGTAGCACTCTACCAATTATAATATTAATATTTTTGTATTGTATTAAAAAAAAAAATCATACACCATAACAAGAAGGAGAATTTTTTATTTATAGAAATTAATAAAAAAAAAACAGAGAAATAGAAAGAGTGCCGAATTTGTAAGATTATTAAAGATATCGAGATTAGTAGTTCTGATTCAAAATTTTGGATCGGACTCATTGATACTGGTTCAAATAAGATTTGTTTTTTTCAGTATAATAACGAAAATATCTTTTTTTACTCCAACTGAATACAAAAATAAAAATAAGGAGTCATTTTAAAAGGTATTCCTCTCTATAAGTGGTTCATAACTTCTTACATAAATCTTGTAAAACTTGAAAAAAAAAAATAAGTATCGGATCAGTATTGTTATTTTTAGGGGTGTAAACGGAGAGGATTCGAAGTGGATAATGCTGATACCATATCCATATCCATATTTCAATAAGCAAATACGAATACGGATAGTAAACAGATGTCAAATTGTAAAACCAAATCCACCTTAAACCGATACAGATATGGAGCAGATAATCTACGAATACGGATACAAAACGAATAATTGTTGGATAATTGAGTCGTAATAACTTCCAGATATAAAATTAAAAATATTAACTACTAAAAAATTCAATGGAGTGCCTTTTGTATAATTCAATGCAGTACTTTGTAAGTTTGTAATAAATTAAAGAACGAGTGGTTTGGTGCAAAACCCAGAAAAATAGAGTTTCAATTGTATCTGTGGCAATCTTTTGTAGAAGTCAAAAGAGGCCACGTGTGTGGGGACCACTCAGGATCAAAAGAGAGCTTCGCGAAAAGAAAGTCACAGAAAGATATGTCCGAACCATCTAATAGTATTTAGTCCCACGACGAAGATAGATGTTGAGTTTGTAAGTGTATATTAACAGCGAGGAGGTTGCTTTCGAAAGATAAATTCGGGAGCAGAGAGAGAGACTAGATGGACAATTTCGTGTGCGGGTGCGGGGTTTTACGGATTCGGGTAAACTGGATATTCACTCCGTTTACAAATAACTAAATAAATATGTATCTGTATCCAGACTGTTTCTCATTCTTCTGAAATTATCCGTACCCGTTAAATTCGGATACAGATAGCAACCAGATTTGAAGTGGATACAGATCGGATAATCCGGCTCCGTTTACACCTCTAGTTATTTCTAATTCAAAACTTTAGATCAGAAATAATAACTTCGATCTTTCTATGGATCTAACAAATAAAGTACTCTTTCTCTTTTCCACTGTAAATTTTTAATAATTTCTATGAATAAAAATATTTCTATAAGAAGTTATGAAAATTTTGAAAAGTATAAGCACTTTTCCTGGAAAGCATTGAAACGGTTAGGTTTGGCTATTTTGATGTAATTGGTGCACTTGAATTTGGCAACACGCTGGGGAAGCTTTTTGCTTTTTGATCGGTGAATGAATTTAATTATCAGAGGAGGATGTGATGTGAAGGCAATTGTACCGGATTTCATGATGCCATGAAATGAATGAAGAGACTGATCGTTCCGTCCCTTTCTCACAACTTAAAAAGTGGTACATTCATTCAAAGCAGGAAAAGCGGCTTATGGCTTATGGCTTATGGTTTCGAGTTGGATTCATCGCCGAAAGAGAATATATTTTTATATAACTTGTACTGGTTATTAATTAGTGACGTGAAATTTGCAGTCAGTTTGACGACTTTTGTTCGCGGGAAATTAATAAAATAAAACCAATTGAACTTTTTTGCATTCAACCACTAACCTTTTTTTTTTTTGTATATATGCTGATGTTGTGGGGAAAAAGTGCAGAACTCTTTTTGCAAATCAAAAGGAAAAAAAATGGAGTTCGTGAAAATTTTGAATAGTTAAAAATATTAATTAAAATCAATCAATTCGAAACAATATTATTCGGATTGCTTGAATTGATGTTCTTATAGCATATTTAATCATTATCAGACAATATTTCCTTCAACAAATTTCATCATTATCAGACAATATTTTAAACTGCTATCAATAATTTGGCATGTTCGATATGAATGAATTCAAGTTTTTGGACAAAACAAGCCTTCACTTTCTTTCTCCAAATCAATTTTCTTTTGTCCAAACTGTTAGTTTGTAATAATCTAGAAGTTAATAATACGATAAATTATCATAAAGCTTTGTTCATGAATTGAATGATTAATAAACTGTCATTTTGTTGCCTTGAGTATTATTAAATTTATGGATCATTCATTTATCTGACTAGAGTCAATAACTGGAATTGTAAAACTTCATAATATAGATGATATATACTCTTAAAAGTCTCTAACCAAGGTAATTAGCAGGAACACTAATTTACCGTTACAAGGTTAGTATGTGGATTAAAAGATGGTCAAGTTTTACAGACCACTGACAAGAGATGTCATTTTAATCACATAGATACGTGTTTCAGGAACATGGTATTTGACAGACCCCGAATGAAATATTAAATTGAATTGTGTACGTGTCATTAATATTTTCATTCAGTGTTAAGTTCTAAAGTATGAGGTATTCATCTTTCCTACTAAGAGATGTATATGTGTGATTGTTATCTAACGCTGTCGATAAAATGCAGTTATAACGGTAGCTTTTCGGTATACATAGCTTAGCTGAGGTAATGATGGTTTACCAAAAGTACTATTGTCCCTCGTATCTCTATACGAGTTACAGTATCACTGGGCCCCTTGATAGAGTAAGATTATATGCTAGCGGTATAATTACAAGAGTAATTATATTTGATAATTTGCTCAAGATCAAGAAAAGATTAAGTTTGCAAGGATAACACACACCTACCTTGAAACTAATCTGATACTGTGAGACATAAGAACTAACACGAGTAAAAAGTTTGCTGGATCGTGATATTGTACAGTACAGTATCATCTGTGTAATTGGATGGTCATAGTGCAGATGTCAGATGCCTCCTATGATTATAGAAGTTAAAACGGTTTTAATTCTATTTACCAACATAACACAGATCCTATTGGGTCACACCGTATAGGAGCTAGTCAGAGA